>CABHPH010148578.1:17781-29682 GCA_902168325.1 Peromyscus nudipes | reverse complement strand
GGGAAGGGGAGGGAAGGGAAGGGAAGAGAAGGGAAGGGAAGGGAAGGGAAGGGAAGGGAAGGGAAGGGAAGGGAAGGGAAGGGAAGGGAAGGGAAGGGAAGTTTTGGCTCACTTGGGTTACACACCAAGAAACTACCTTAAAAGGAGCTTGAAAGAAGCATGCTTCACCTGCACTTAGGTGAGAAAGCTGGAAACAGCCCAAGATAGTCTCATCTCAGTCCAGGACCAGATTGGGGTGGGGCGGGCTTCCCACCCACCTTCTCCATCTTTGTCTTACTTCAGGAACCCAGGATCTTCTACTCTGTGTGAGTTTGTGTCTCCAAGAACCCGGTCTTCTTACTCTGGCCTTTGGCTGGGTTCTGCACTTGCCTACAGCCTCCCACAATAAACAAAGTTTTATGGAAAGTTAGTGTGAGGAGCTCCCCAAATAGAATTGTTCTAGTCGTCACAAAAAAACAAACTTCCTAAAGGAGTTTACTTTTCTGTCTCTCCAAAGTATCAGGAAGCGTCTGCTGCTACTCATTCATGTTTTCTCCTCTGTAGTGTCTCGGCAGCCCCTCTTCACGGTCTTCTCGCCTCCCAACACTTGGCATTGCTATGACTCCAGTAATGGAGTACACATCACACAATTCTGCTGTGATGCAGATTGAAAGCATCTATTATTGATGCTACATTCAACAAATCAACAAGTACATTTTTTGTGGAGGACTGTGTGCAGAGGGTTTCTCTACGTAGCTCTGGCTGGCCTAGAGTTCACTATGTAGGCCAGGCTGGTCTCAAACTCACAGAGAGTCTCCTGCCTCTGCATCCTGAGTGCTGGGTTGATAAACATGGGTTACTACACCCAGCGGCAGCCCCTCTGTTATTATTCATTTACTCCTCTAAGGTGATGGGTGAGGAAAACGGATTCCTGGGCTTGGGACTTGGGTGTGGCTGCCATCAGAGCTTCTTCCCCCATGGACGCCCAGAGGCATTTGGCTCTCAAGTTCTGGAAAATCCCTTTTGGCCAGGTGACTCCTGAACTCTTCAGTCTTCTGGCCCACTCTGACCCTCCATCTAATGACTTCTGAGAAGAATTGTCATCCAAGTCTAAGAGAAATTCCTTCTTAAGAACTCTGTTTCCAGCGATGTCTTCCAATTCCTCTCCTACCGAATCTGAGTTCCTTAATCCCAAGAATCCTAGTGACCCGGTGTGAACACTCTCCCTACAGTCTGCTAGTTACTCTACAGAAAAACGGCAGTCATATTATTCACAGTTTTTAAAGTGATCTCAGGTTGTTAGCTGGATTAGAGGAGGGCAAGAGAAAATAAACTAGTTGCAGGCCTTATGGAAGGCCAGGTGAGATGGACTGGGAAAATAAGGCATGGAGTAGACACGCTGGCCATTCATTTTAGAAATGGAATTGGCGGGACTTAGAGGGGTAGGACTAAGGCTGGCTTGGTGGTGAATGCCTTTAATCTCAGCACTCAGGAGGCAGATGCAGACAGATCTCTGAGAGTTCGAGGCCAGCCTGGTCTACAGAGTGAGACCCTGCCTTAAAAATAAATAGATAGATAGATAGACAGACAGAAAGACAGACAGATAGATAGACAAACAAAGAGTTTAAAGAGGGGTAGGACTAGATACCAAGGATGAAAGGAAGAGGCCATGAACACATGGGAGAATGGTGCCTATTCTGGAATTTTGTAGACAGAGCCGATTTGTGAAAGATTAAGGAGCGAAGTCGAGACACTGAAGCTTTGCTGTGCGTTTTTGTCCCTAGGATTGCCCTCTCTTCTCAAGCCTCTTGCCGCAAGAGCAGCCACACAGCAACATGACCTTGCCTACTTGGTCATGGTTTCACTCATCAAGGATAAGATAATGATCTGAGCTCTAGAGACAGCACAGCAACAAACTGGGGACTGACATGTGGATCTTACCTGCAGGAGGCTAAGAACAACCTATGGTCCCCGGGGGCCCCCACCCGTTTTGTATATAAAATTTAACCGGGCCTTGGTCAAGGCCATTTACATTGCCTGTGTCTGCTTTGATGCTACACGGTGCAGCTAAGACCAGTTAAAACAGATCAACTATGTGGCCCTCCAGCCTGGCTGGAGCTTTAAGAAGTTTGCAGCCCAAGATCTAGCTTCTCCAGTTGGCCTGAGGAACAGTAATAATAAAGAAGAGGCTAGAGAGGAAGATGAAGTAGCTGCTCAAGGTGAAGAAACGAGAGGGTAATCTTGATAGCATCCAAAACCAAAAACCCCCTGCCCTTGAAGTCCAACCATATCTCCATCCTCAGGCCCTGTCAAGACAAATCAATTGTCTTCTACTAAATTTGTATTAGGACAATGCTATTTGCAATGAAAGGATATATTTATTTACTCTTATTTATTAGCTGTTTGTTACTTACCCATTATTGACCTGTACTTTATTTATTCATTCAGAAATTTCACGGACGTCTGTCTTACTCTGTATCAGGAGTGATGCTGGAGTTGGGAGTTAGAGCAGGGAGCAAGACAGTCATAGTCCATGGCTGTGTAAAGCTGACACACCAATATAACGAGTTAGGTTTGCAGTTTTGTGGGAGACCTCTAAGTAAAGACATTACCATGGCAGTCACGGCTCAGAAGTGAGGCTTGGGTTGGATACTATAAATTTGAGGGTCATTGCTGTATAAAGGGTTTTAAACACAGGGAAACAGAAGACACTGCCTAAGGATGTCAAGAGAGAAGTAAAGTGTGCTGTGATCAGCCCTTGGACAACTCCAGCATTTCAGGATTTGCTAAAGGATTTAGGGAAGGATGTTGAATAAGGGAGAACACGAAGGAGAAGCCCAGAGAGCATGAAATCAAGGAAGGCAACCTCAGAGATTGAAGGAGTGAAATGTGTATTTGTCAAGTACTGATGAGCAGGGAAGACACTGAAAAGAGACCATTGTATTCAGCGAGGTGGAGGTTACTCTTAAATAGGCCAGAACATTTCTGAAACAGGAACATCCAGATTTGTTCTGTGACAAGAGACTGAAAGCTTGGCTTAATCTGACTTCAACACTGGGGAAGATTTGTTGGGCTGGCAAGTTGTCCTCTGACCCCTTTGTGCATGCCGTGATGTGTGCCTGTATTAACATATCCATACACATAGTAAATAAGTAATTTAGAGGAATAGATTCCTTAACTCAGCCACCAGGAAGTCAGAGGAAGGATGGATGAGTTTCAGGGATAATTTGGCTCAGTAATTCAACAGTGTCATCAGGGACTGGAATCTTGCCTCTCCACTTAGCTTTCTTGAATGCCAGCTTCATGCCATGGTGCTGCTCCCTTCCTCAACTCACCACCCAGGATGGCTATCAGTGACTTCTGGGTTCACACTTCCTCATTTCAATCCAAAAGAAGAAGACATGATCATTTGAGAAATTCTCAGAAATAATGAGTATGTAGCCCGGCGGTGGTGGCACATGTCTTTAGTCCCAGCACTTGCGAGGCAGAGGCAGGTGAATCTCTATGAGTTTGAGGCCAACCTGGTCTACAAAGTGAGTTCCAGGACAGACTCCAAAAGCTACACAGAGAAACCTTGTCTTGAAAAACCAAAAAGAAAAATAAAAGAAAAGAAAGAAATAATGAGTATGTATCTTTCCCACAAAAAGCCAGCAAACCCTTCCTCATGGCAGATTGGTTCCAGTAGAATCAGATGTCCCTACCTTATTGGTTACAAACAACTGATATAACTACGGAATGTGATATTGTGATTAGTTGAGACCTGGGTTTAGAGCCTAGAAAGAAAAGAGTCTAACATGAAATCAGATACCACCAAAGCACCTGCACTGTGTGCCAGGTGTTTTGGGACAAGCCACAGAGCAAACAGGAACAGATGGGAGAAGGTGAAATCCTCAGTGGGGGTGAAGTACTGGAGACTACCTCTGAGGATGTGTGGCTGTGCTGAGAAGCAGATAGATAGATGGTAACAGAGATGGAAAGGCAAGCATCTTAGCGTTTATTTTCCTAGATCATCTCTGAACACTAAAAGAAGGAACCCACCCAGAAGCCAAAGTTAAAATACACCAAGGACACACACAAAAAGAGCAAATTGTCTGTGAACATGAGAAGGTGTGTAGGGAGTTACCTTTTACTGGAGAAGGGGGCAGAGCTCTGAATTTGAAATCTGAAGGGTTGGGTAGTCACGGGCGATTTCATGTATTTGAACTAGGCTTTTGAAACAGAAAGATGCTTTTGTCTCAGCGCACTTTGTGAGAATTAAGTGAGATGATGTTTGTAAACAACTCAATGATATTTTCTTTTACATAGCTTCCTTCACATCTTTTCTTTTTTCTCCCAACCCAGATCAGTTTTATTAACTTCCTTTAAGCCAGTGGCAAACATCTTGCAAAACATCTGGGTAAGTGTTAGGTGAGGTGTTGGGGTTGTCATTGAATAAGCTCCAGATTCCTTACTAAAAAATAAAAAAAATAAAAAAATCATCAACAAAGTCCTTGTGGAGTTCTTGGAGGTGGCAATTAAAGCCATCCTGCTGACGGGGACACTGACTATCTAGAAAAGAACGCCGTGGGTGGCGTCCTTCCCAGATAAAGGAAGGACCAAGGTGTCATTATTCGACAGTCATTTCTAGCTTTACAAGCTGCTGAGCAGTTCTGACCACAGATGCCAGGAAGAAAATTGAAGGATAGGAACCAGGAAGGAGAAACGGAGAATCCATCATCAGTATGGCCCCTGGACACCACTAACTCGCTTTGCTTTTTTTGTGGAAACCAATGAGCTTCTTGTGGACTTACTTTTTCTTTTGATGAAACAGGGACAAGCCAATAATTATATAAAGCAAGCAGAAGCAGAGCCCCTTCCTGCACAACACACCTGACTGAGCAGAAGAGCTGTCAGTGAAGGCTTCTTTGAGTGAAATAGGGTCTCTGAGTGTCGTGGTTTTAGGGTGGGTTGCTGCTATTAATACTTTTTCAAGATTTATTTTTAATTATTTGTTCACATGTGTATTTGTGTGTGGGTTGTGCCCGAGTGCAAGCAGAGGCCAGGAGGCAGCAGATCCCCTGGTGTTGGAGTTACAGGCTACAAGTGGTTGTAAGCAGCCCCATGTGGGTTCTGGGAATTGAACTTGGGTCCTTGCAGGAACCCTCTCTCTAGCCCTCATTGTGCTTTCTTGAGATGTGCGGTTGACTGCTCCATAGGAAGCTTCAGTGGTTCCAGTCCTGTGTGGCCTTTTGTGTTGGGCACATCCCAGTCCAGGAATGTTCCTGGTGGCATTTTTACAAAAGGCTGCTGCTTGGGACAGATGTGGTGGTGTGCTCTAGTAACATCTTGGGGAAAGTGCGTCCTCTCTCCTTGCCCACCCCTGAAGTTGTTTCTAGACATAGGTTTGGGGTCCCGTTCACTAGTTTACAACTTGTACCAAGTGCTTTTGGCTGTGGTACGCACTCACTCGCTCATGGCAGGCGGTGAGGGCTTTTAACAGACAGACTAGGGGGCTTTCCTGTTCCTATACCTTGGAAAGACCTTGTCAGTGTTTTCTGAGAACAAAGGAAGGAATCAATCTGACCTAATGTGCATGCTTATCCTTTGGACCTATTGGAAAGGATTCGATGGCCAGATTGCCTTACCACGATTTGTTGAAACATCGGGAATGATACAATCCACAGTTTCCTCACACCTCAAATACAGAAATTATGGATTTATTTTATGTGTGTGTATATGTGTATGTGTGTGTACATGCACATGGATGTACATGTACATCCTTCCACCACACTGGTCCCAGAGATTGAATTCCCATCACCAAGCTTGTAACAGAACCTTCCCTGCTGGGGCATCCCACAAGCCCAAGTTTATGAAGGCTTTTTTTTTTTCTTATTCTTTTTACACAAAAGTCTCAATGTGACCAGCGATTCTCACTGCAAAATATCACATTTCTTCTTTTTCATTAAAGTCAATAAGGGAGGTTTTAACCAAAATCTTAGAGATGAGTCTGATTACTTAAAATTGTCACGCTGAAACAAGGGTGTGTCTCAATTTTCCATGAGTTACTGGAAAGGGAGTCAGAATTTTGTCTCTGTTCTTGTGAGTAGTTTCTGGGGAAAAAAAAATAGACCAGTCACTCTGTGCAGGAAAGCCTCCTGATGAAATGTGTTGCTTTCTTAATAATCAAATCTTAGCTCATTAACTGGCTCTGCAATGTTTTCTTGTTTTGTTTTTACTCTTTTGCTGGGAAAAATTCTCTCTATTTCTACATTTTCTTTCTGTTTGAGTCAGGGTCTCACTGTGTAGTTCAGGCTAGCCTCCAGCTCACCATCTTTCTACTTCAGCTTACAAGTGCAGCAACTACAGGTCTGAGCTACCACGTCTGGCTGCATTTCAGCATCTAGGTAACCTCTCTACATTGTGCAGATCCATGTGTTAAACTTGAGTACTCATATGGATCCAGGCCTACAGTGACCTTCTGCTGGATTTTCTCTTATATCCTATGAATTCCCCAAGGGGAATACTTTTCAGTAGCTAAAGAGGCTAAAATCATATGGACTTGAACTTATCTTTGCCAGGAAGCATCAGGGAGAATGCCTATGCATGAAGTCTGGTCTAGTATTTTGTCTTAGATGTCTTCTAGTTTACTTGTAGAGAAAGAATAGCAGATTGAGCAACTGAATGATCAAACTGATACTATGTGTATGTGTTAAATTTATGTCTATAAGTTATCATCTACACATATTTATGTGCTAATAAATGAAAGAAAATGCTGAACCAAAATGCAATTAAAAAATAAGGTAAATAGGACATAGCAGCACTGCTGTACATGTGAACTACAGTGGCGCATGCACAAGGCTGGCATGAGATCAGGCTAGCCCAAACCCCAGCATGGGTAGGGGAGAGGCTCCTGAAACTCCACACCTAGCTGAAGCTAGCGCTTGATGGCTTCCAGGAAAGGAAGAGCCAGCTTTCTTCTGGAATACAGCCCCTGAGCGATGCCCAGGCTTTAGTTGATGGTCCTACATCCATATGGGTAGCACTAAGGAGACTCAGCGGTCTTTCTTTTTTTCAGAGTTTCATGAAGTTGGGGCGGGGGAAGTTGGTGGGAGGGCAGGGAAGGAATTGGAGGGGAGAGAATGGGGGTGGGTTTTTTTTTTTAGCAAACTACATTGTGTTACTGTATTAAATGATCGAACAATAAAAAGAGATTATAGGACAAAATAAGGCAAATAATGAACAGAGTTTAAAGTAGCTGTAAAAAGCAATTGCAGAAATCAAGTCAACAACTTTGTCTCTCCCATGTATTTCCTTGTTTATCAAATAATGGTTGACTTAGTACCCACCGTGTGCCAAGCATGAGCTCATGCAGCAGATACACCTGTCAAATAAGACACAGCTTCTGTCTTCAAGAAGCCCAGGGCCAAGTAGTGAACGGATATTTATGACATTTCCCAATTTTACGTTGGATTAAGTAGGGTTAAGTCACTGGCTCTCATTGGAGCCAACGTCAAACCTTCATTGCAGATCATAAAACTCTTTAGAATCTGGCTCTCAACAAGAACTGATGAGGAAACACTATGCGAAGTCCTTCCTTGTCCACAGGCATGGAAGTGTGAGATTTACCCAGCAACCAATAAAGCTGTCTTTGATGCCATGACTCATGTGGTTTGTCTAAAAGACCTTAGACATGGGAACCTGTTCTGGGGATTACCCCATCAGACCTCACAGTGGTTAACTACTTCCCAGGGTACAGAGCACTTTCACCTGTACCATTGTAACCCATGATGAATGTAAGGCACACACAATAAATGCCCATACAGATGACTAAACTGTGATATTCAGTAGTAGAATGGCTTTTCCAACTTGACAGCATGTGGCCAATGGTTGGGTTGGGTTGGGTTGGGTTGGGTAGGGTGGACTTGCCTTCAGTCATATGTCCTGTAACACCTTGGAAAACACAGAAAGCTCTTCCCCTAAATCGGGGAAACATCATGATTTGGGAACTACTATCAACCAAAGACATAAAACTTGGTTATTACGTGGGAGCCAGTGTCCTATATAGCTGTATGGGGTGATTGTCCTCAAATGATGATGCCTAAAAACGCCAACACCCAGTGGAGTCAGGACAAGGCTGGGAGTTGTCTGACGAGTGCCATGAGCATGGATACCACTCACGGTTTTTTTTTTTTTTTTAAGTCTGCAATACTTATCAGTACCCACATTTGATGTCGGTCTGCTTTGCAATTAGCCTTAAGTGTTGTGTTGTCCTGTAGCCTTTTAGAAAGGACCAAGGTAGAGTAATTGGGCCACTATTCATGTGTTTGCTGTGTAGGGCATCATGGGTGTTTTCCCTGTAATTTTGAAGGTTGGGATCTTTGCTGTGTTTGGACATGGGAAAGGGCAGTAGCAGAATCATCCAAAGGTCATTATTAGTCAGAGTTCTCCAGATAAACAGAACCAATAGGATATGTATATGGGAAGAGATCTTTATTTTATTATCATTGGAATATTTAATTTGCTTTGATCTAGTTGTTCCTTCTTTTCTTTGGAAATAAGATCTTACTATGTTGACCAGGTTGTCCTCAAACTCATAATCCTCATGCCTTAGCCTCCCAAGTAGCTGGAATTACAGACATGCACTCAGACCTGTAGATGTAACCAACCGTCTTATTAAATAAGAAACACAGAGCCAATGTAAAGATGAAAGCCCAAGAGGTCAGAGCTAAGTTACAACTTTCCTTTTTTTTTCTCTTTTTATTAAATTAGAAAAGGGGAAATATAGTGGTATTCTATTTGTACTGAAATGTGATTTTATTTGTATGTTAATAAATAAAGTTGCCTAGGGGTCAGAGCTATTAGCAAGCCATAGCGAAAGCCAGGGCGGTGGTGGTGCACGCCTTTAATCCCAGCACTTGGTAAGCAGAACTAGGTAGATCTCTGTGTGTTCAAGGATACAGCCAGCATTGGAGATACACGCCCTTAATCTCAATACCAACCATAGAAGACTTGGAGGTCTGTACAGACAGGCAGTGACGAGGCAGTCACGTAGTTGGGTTTACAACCAATGAGAAGGCAGAACAGAACTCTTATTTAAAGGCGAATGCACAGGAAGTGGTCCTTTTTTGGAGAAGTCTCTTGGCGGGAGAGGCTAGCTGGCAGAAAGTGGTAAGACTCTTAGCTCTGACCTCTTGGGCTTTCATCTTTACATTGGCTCTGTGTTTCTTATTTAATAAGACGGTTGGTTACATCTACAAGACCAGATGTTTATTTGAAGAATTTGCTCACAACTATAGAGGCTAATAAGTTTAAAATCTACAAACCAGAGGCCAGGAAAAACCAATGTTGAAGTTCAAGTTTTACACTTCCTGTTGGTAGGAGTTGCTTCTTGCTCAGAGAAGAACCAAGAGTCTTTTCTAGTAGGAAGAGGGGTGGGGAAGGTCACGGGACCCTCGCCTGAGTGTCCAGCCACTCTATACCACCTGTTATATGTAATTCTCCCCTTATTTCATGTGGCCCTGGAGAGGGACTAGAGTTTGCAGGCCAGGGAAGACTTGTGGAAGGGAGACTCTATCTATGTGTCTATGGAAAAGGCATCATCCCTGCTGGGCAAAGGCTTTCTGAGCAGCCTTTAGTGAGGGATCATCCACACTCCTGTAAGTAGCCCCTTGCTTATGATTTATAAGTAAACCCAATAAATTCATTGGTTCCCCTGAGTGAATTCTGGTAAGGTTGTGCTTCTTGGTCCCTGGGGCCTTACGAAGAGGGATAGATATCGCTTTTATCTTCCCCAGAGAAGGGATTTTAGCAACAGATCCATGACTGTGATAAAAATACTTGAGATAATCAACTAATACGGAAAAAGGCTTATTTTTGCTCACAGTTTCAGAGGTTTTAGTCTATGGTTCCTTGGCCCCATCACTCTAGGCCTGTAGTGAAATAGAATATTATGCCAGGGAGAGCATGCTGGAGCAAAGCTGCTGACTTCTTGATAGCCAGGAAGCAAAGGAAACAAGAGGAAGAGGGGATTGGGTACTAGTGTACCCTTCAAGGACAAATTTCCAATGACCTAACTTCATTCAAAGAGATGCCAGTGCTTAAAGTTTCCAACACCTGCCCAAACCATCACCATCTAGGGATTCAACCTCCAACATATGAGGGTTTGAGAGACATTCCAGATCCAAACTATAGCAATCATACATCTGGGCACCGTGACCCTTTATGTGGACATGTACAACTAACCATTACCAGGTCCTAGTGAGGCTTCTGCATTTAGGAGTCAAGAACTCAGCATGCTGTGAGGTGATTTTTCTTTTTCTTTCTGGAGTGATATCTGATGTCATTCACATATTGATGTCACGATCATATACTGTATAGAGTTATCACTATGCCCCTTAAACACTCCATAGAAAGGGAGCTGATTCCTGGTTGAGACATAAAATCTACCATGGTAACCTGTGATAAAAGTCATTTCCCTGAGCCCAGCTCCTTCATAACAGGCTGAAACTGAGATATCATTCAGTGTGAGACACACAGATATATTCCGATGAAGACACTCAGCACAGGGGCACTTTATGGAGGTACTCTCTTCTGGCACTTAAAGTTCCCAGTCCAGCTTTGTTAAACCTAAGGCAGAGGCTCTTTGGGAATGACTAAGTCCAGCCCAGTGTAGCCCAGTTCACAGTACTCTGTGGAAACATCCACACTCTATGCAGAAGCTCATTGTCAGTGAGGAAACCCGGAGCAGGAGACAAAAGCTCTCCAAGGAGTGTGGCCACATTCTAGACCATCCTGTCCACAAGGCTAATTAGTATGTAATTCCCTCTGCAGAAACAGATGGAACCCCACTCTCGATGAATAGGTGGATTGTAGAAGTTGATGATGTCACCAGCAGAGAATTTATGGGAAAGTCTGCTACTCACACAAGAGTTTCCTGAGAACAGAGTGGGCACAGGCATGTATAGGCTGGCTAGAGAGGACAGAGAATATGCCTAGAGCCCTTGCAGTGCTGAAGCAGAAGTAGAGAAATTTCTCATATAGTAGCTGGGAGTCTATGAGGTTTGGAATTTTAGCTAGTACCACATTTTCACTAACTGAAAGAATGAAGACAGTGAGATAACAGAAATCCCAGAAAATGAACTCAAATTCCTACTTTTAAAAGTGTTTGACTTCATGGTACTGTAAGCCTGACTAACAGTCCAGGTCTGGAGAAGCAGTAGGCCCAGGCAGTGGGCCTATTTCTGATGGTTAACTAAACCGACATAACGGCTTCTAAATACCTTTGTGTCCACCCTAGACAAAGTGGCTCCCAGTAGTCAGAGAAGCCTCCTCTTGCAGTGAGCAGTGAATGCAGAGCCTCATGACTGGCCAGGATGCAGAGCATAAGCAGCAGGTATAAGCCCAGCCACAAACACTCACATCACCCTCGGTAAGGCTCAGGGGATATGTGGAAGAGGGAGCGGAAAGGATGTAAGAGCAGGAAGATAACACCAAGGGCTGGGAAATGCCATTCTCTGGGCTCAACGTAACCGTTGCCATCACCAACTAGGTACTTGCACTGGGCACTATCCATGGTCAGGGAAGAGGAAGATGAAGAAGAGGAAGAGGCTCATGGGTCCTACCCTTCACTCTGAACTGTTGGCTATTGATAGATTCCTGGAAAAGAGGAATCATTGTTTTGGGGTGAGTTCCTGAACAAAGCCCCAGTAGGGCAAACCAAAATGAGTCATGAATGTTAGAAACACTAAGTAGTAAGGAAAGAGGAAAATTCCCAAATAGACACGTTTTCTTTCTCCCTTCCTTCCTTTCTTCCTTCCTTCCTTTCTTCCTTTCTTCCTTTCTTCCTTTCTTCCTTTCTTCCTTCCTTCCTTTCTTCCTTCCTTCCTCCCTCCCTCCCTCCCTCCCTCCCTCCCTCCCTTCTTTCTTTCTTTCTTTCTTTCTTTC
>CABHPH010148578.1:0-16764 GCA_902168325.1 Peromyscus nudipes | reverse complement strand
ATTTATTTATTTATTTATTTATTTATTTATTTATTTATTTATTTATTATCTGGTGAGTGCTGGGGCTGGAACCCGTGGTCTCACAGTCTAGGCAAGCACTCCCCCTCTGAGCTATACCCCAAGTCTTGAATCTGTAATTTCAGTTGGGCTTGGTAGGAACTGCTTATTGATCCATGAGTCATTGGTGCAGGCTTTTCCACCAGACTGAAGAATGCATTTCTGAAATCACTCAAAACTCATACATCTGGCAAGTTATTACTAGCCAGTGGCTGCGAACTAAGTCAAAGTAGCCGGCCAGGTAGATTGGCTCCTGTCCACAGGGCCTTCTCCATGCTGCTGCTTGATTTCTGCAAAGTAGAGGCCTGCCCAGCTTGGTGGCCAGGTTCCAGCAGCAAGAACTCAATCTCTCCCTCAAGCTAGTTTCCACTCTTTTTAAATTGAAATTCACATAGCATGAAACTATTTTCAGGGGTGCAGCTCCGAAGCACCCAGTACTTTCACAGTGTTGTGCAAGCAGCAGCTTTACGTAGTTCCACCACATTTTCTTCCCTCTAAACGGAAATCCATAACCTCAACCTGCTCTTCCTCCAGCACCTTGTGGTCCTGTTTCTCTGGGAATATAGATATTTTCTATAGATCTCACTGCCTGTAATCTATGTCTGTATTTTCCCATGGAATATGGGCTTTGGAGTTCACTGTGTTATAGTTTGTCTTAGTTTGCTTTCTATTGATCTGATAAACACCATAACCAAAAGCAATTTGGTAAGGAAGCTTAGTTTATTTCATTTTACAGTTCATAGGCTGTCATGGAAAAAAGTCAGGGCGGGAACTCGATGAAGAAGCATAGAGGCAAGAAGTGAAGTAGAGACCATGGAGGAGGGCTGCTTTCTGACTTTCTCTCCATGGTTCACCCAACTTGCTTTCTTATACAACCCAGGACCACTTGCCCGGAGATGGCACTGCCAACAATCTGCTGGGCTCTTCCAAATCAGTCATTAATTGAGAAAAAGCCCCACAAACTTGCCTATAGGCCAGCCTGATGGAGGCATTTTTCTCAGTTGAGGTTCCCTCTTCTCAGATGACACTAGCTTGTATTAAAGTGGTAAAAATCTAACCAGTACAGAGCATGAATAAAATATTTCAGTATTTTATGATCAGTACCAGCCCATTATACATCACAACTTGCTTATCCATATATCCATTGATGGACAGTTGGGCTGGTCCAACATTGATTCTGACATTTTATTTGAATTTTCAGTATTTCAGGGGACTGAGGGATGGATTATTTCAGGTCATTGCTGGCAAGGACCATCAGTCTTAGTTTTATAAGTAAATAAATGATTCCAGAAACGTCATATTGGAATTTCTCTAGTTATGTCCTATTTGAACAAGTTGTTTAGTAGATTATTAAAATATTTCCTAATTTGATACATTTAACCTAGATATGGCCCGCCTCTCACCCCAGCGCTAGGGACTGGAAACAGGAGAATGTAGAGTTCAAGGTTAACTACATTATGAGTTTAAGGGTAGTCTGAGATGCAAGAGACCATGTCTTTATAAAAAAAATGCAAGCACACAAAAGCCTTGCACAGTCATGTTGAAGTGTTTGTATGGGAGTGAAGGACAGTGCTGGGGACTAGTCCTGGGGCTTCATACATGCACTCTACCACGGAGTTAACTCCCAGCCCTAGGTTTTTTTTTGCATATAGGGCATTAGGCTGAATACTAAATCATGGATTCATAAGTGATTTCTGTGTATTATATATGGCATGCTACTGTCTTTCAGAATGATGATTGGTGTATAAAGTTTCAATGCTAACTCATTTTTTTCCCCTTAAAATGATCTGACACTTCAAAACCTCCCTTTCTTATTTTTTTAAGGTAATAGATTTGGAAGAACACTTCTCAATTTGGCTTTTCTAGTGGCTCAATTTCTCCAAATACACGGAGATGCCTTTCTGTTATATAAGTTCAAGTGTTTTGTCTCAGTAAAACTTCATTGAGTTATCATTTTGGTATTTGTTCTTCCTTGGTTTTCTTCTCTGGGGACTCATACAATACTTATGATCTCTGTCCTTGGTTTCTATGCTTTAAAACTTTTTCTTTTTATAAGAGTCCCTTAATTTCTTTCTATTGTACCTACCTCTTCTGCTGTTGCATCTTATTTAAACTTAATTTTTTTTTGTTTCTCTGTGTAACAGTCTTGGTTGTCCTGGAACAACCTGTAGACCAGGCTGGCCTCGAACTCTGCCTGCCTCTGCCTCCCAAGTGCTGGGATTAAAGGTGTACGCCATCACCATCTGGCTTAATTTTTAAAGTAAAAAAATTCTTAATGGTGGCCATTTTGACTGGGATGAGGTGAAATCTCTAATTAGTTTTAGTGTGCATTTCCCTGATGACTAAAGATGAAGACTTTTAGCCATTTGTTTTTATTCTTGTAAGACTTATAATTATACTTATCAAGAGCCCACTTTTTGCTTGGATGATTTTTTTTTGTCTTTTTGTGGTTCTTTACATACTCTGCATATACCCTTGAATGGCATGTAGCTGACAACTATGTTCCCATTCTGTAGGCTGCCTCTTCTCTATGAGGATCATTCTCTTTGCTTTGAAGAACTAACCTCTTGTAACCTCATTTGTCAGTGTCTGGGACTAATTCCTATGCTTTTATTTTTCCAGAAAATTCTTTACAATACCTATAGCTTGAAGTGCTTCCTTTATATGTTTTCCTATAGCATTTTCAGTTTCAGGTCTTAATGTCTTTAATTAATTTTGAATTGATTTTGTGCATAGTGGAAGATATGGGCTCTGGCTGCGGTCTTCTGGCCGCCCACACCACGCTGCAGTGGATGGACCTATTCCTTGTTTGATTTTTCTCCTACCTCCTTGGGGGAGATTTTACAAATAGGGTTTTGTTGTTGTTGTTGTAGTTGTTTTTTCGAGACAGGGTTTCTCTGTGTAGTTTTGGTGCCTGTCCTGAATTTTGCTCTGTAGACCAGGCTGGCCTTGAACTCACAGAGATCCGCGTGGCTCTGCCTCCCGAGTGCTGGGGATGCTGGGATTAAAGGCGTCTGCCACCACCGCCCGGCCACAAATAGGGTTTTTATACTGATTTCATTCTCAGCAAGTTTTCATCTGGTAGATAGAAAGGCTACTGGTTTTTGTATATTGGCTTTGTATCTTTTTACTTTCCTAAGAGCATTTGCAAATTCTACGAGTTTCCCAGTCTCTTCAGCATGAGATCATGTCTTCAGACAAGGGTGACTTGACTCCTTCCGTTCCTATTTGTCTGCCTTTTCTTTCTTTTTCTCGTCTTGCTGCTTTAGCTAAACTTCAAGCACTATATTAAATAAGTGAGAACCAGAACACTTGCTCATTCTTGATTTTAGAAAAAAAAAATGCTTTCATTCTTTTCCTATTTAGTATAACGTTGGTTATATAAGTTTTTCATACACCACTTTCATACTTTATTCCTTCTCTTCCTAGCTTCTTTGGAGTTTTTATCAGGAAAGGATGTTGAACTTTGTCAAAAGCCCTTCTTGTGTTTATGGAGATGATTATGTGATTTTTGTCTTTAAGTCTTTTTATGTGTGGGCTAGCAATTTTTTGTTTGTTTGTTTTGTTTTGTTTTTCAAGACAGGGTTTCTCTGTGTAGCTTTGGTGCCTGTTCTGGATCTCGCTCTGTAGACCAGGCTGGCCTCGAACTCACAGAGATCCTCCTGGCTCTGCCTCTCAAGTGCTGGGATTAAAGGTGTGTGCCACCACCACCTGGCTGGGCTAGCAATGTTTAATTTTTCAGTATTTATGTGCACGTGTGTGAGACTGTGTGAATTTATGTGCAAGTGTCCTCCGAGTTCCAGAGGGTGTCACATCCCCTGAAACTAGAGTTATAGGTGGTTGTTGTGAGCCATCTGATGTGGGTGCTGGGAGCCAAAGAAGGGTCTTCTGCAAAAAGCAGTAAGCACTCTTAACTACTGAATCATTTCTTCAGGCCCATGGAGTATAACATTAGATTTTTATGTTTAAAGAACCTTTCAACCCTCAGATGTAACCATCATGGTCATGGTATGTGGTCTTAATATACTCTTGAACATGATTTGCACGTATCTTATGGAGGATTTCTTTCTGCCTATGTTCACCAAGGAAATTGACCTATAATTTCTTTTGCTGTGTTCTTAATCTGTTTTGGTATCAGGATGCTGGTTTCGTTTTGTTGTTGTTTTTTTTGCCTCAGGGGTTAAGAAACCGTGTGTGTGTGTGTGTGTGTGTGTGTGTGTGTGTGTGTGTGTCTGTGTGTGTGTCTGTGTGTGTCTCTGTGTGTCTCTGTGTCTCTCTGTGTGTGTGTGTGTGTGTGTGTGTCTGTGTGTGTGTGTGTTGTGCACGTTCCTATGTGTGGATGTGATCTGCATATGCCTGCTTGTGTGGCAGTTAGAAGACAACCTTTGGATTTTGGCCCTTCCTTTTCTACCTTGTTGAGGACAGGTTTCTTCACCATAGTGTGCACAGGCTAGCTGGACCACCAGCTTTGGAAGAGTCTCTAGTCTCTGCCTCTCACCCTAGGGGTGCATGGGGATTACTGATCCAGTGCTACCCCGACTGGTGTTTACGTAAATCCTGGGGGTCAAGCTCAGGTTGCCAGGCATGGCGGCATGCACCTTTACCCACTGTGCCAACCTTGATGACCTCACATAGTGGAAGGAGAGAACCAACTCCTGCAAGTTGTCCTCTGACCTCCACACGTGCTGTGGTACACACGTACACGTACACGTACACACACACACACACACACACACACACACACTGTTAAAATAATACCAAAATACAAATCCTTCACCTTTTAAAAATAATGAATACAAAGTTAAAACTTTGGTGGTAATCATGTTGCCTTGCCCACCCCCCTTTCCCCCCCCATATTCCTGGTGTTTCTGTGATGAAAACTGTACATCTTTGGTTTGGTTATCTCTTCTGGTTTTACTTGCAAATCTTAGTGAGCAACCCACTCTTAGGGCTCAATCTCTAGTACCATGCAGTATGGAGAAAACAAACTATTATAACAGCAACAGTACCAAATATAGAAATACACCTGCCACCTGCCAGGCGGTGGTGACGAACTCCTTTAATCCCAGCACTTGGGAGGCAAAGCCAGGCAGATCTCTGTGAGTTCGAGGCCAGCTTGGTCTACAGACCGAGATCCAGGACAGGCACCAAAGCTACACAGAGAAACCCTGTCTTGAAAAAGCAAAAAACGAAAACAAAAATAAAATCATGTTACCATTAAACAGAGAATGGGAAAAAGTAATATAGAATGTTATGAAGTTAAAAATTACCTAGGGTAAATGTGGCAATAGCAAATGGATGAGATAAAGGAAGAAGGCAGGGAAGAGGAGAAGATAGAGAAGCAATATTAATATTAAATGAATGAAAAGCAAGGGAAGAAAAATAGAGAAGAATGATGTGGAAGGGAAAAGAGAAAGATTAGAAGAGCAAAAACAATAATAAAAGCCCAGATTTTGCAATAATGATAAAGTTCAAAAACAAAATTAGATAAACGTTAAGGAGTCCAGCGGGCATGGTGACAGCACCTTCATTCAGTTCCAGCATTCTGGAGGCACATCTCTGAGTTCGAGGCCAGTCTGGTCTACATAGGGCTACATAAGAGTGAACCTGTCCCAACCTCCCTCTCATAAAAAGGGGGTACAAAATAAAAACGTGAGTTTTTTTTTTTTTTTTTTCCCGAGACAGGGTTTCTCTGTGTAGCTTTGCGCCTTTCCTGGAGCTCACTTGGTAGCCCAGGCTGGCCTCGAACTCACAGAGATCTGCCTGCCTCTGCCTCCCAAGAGCTGGGATTAAAGGCGCGAGCCACCAACGCCCGGCAAAACGTGTGTTTTTTAAAACAACAACAAACTAAAGAGTGTCCCCAGCAAGACCAAGTCAACATACTGCTGAAAGTCTAGTTAAGAGGAACTAAAGAAGGAAACAAGAAAAGAAAAAAGATTGCCTAATAGTTAAAAAAAAAAAACATAAAATGAGATGATTCCATGAAGAAAAAAACAAAAACAAAAAAACCCCCAAATCATTAAAAAACATAGGATAAAGTAAAAGAACTGCTATGAGTTTAAGAACAAGTAAACCTGCCTCAGCTGAATGTACCAGGCTCTGCCGACTCCCCATGGGAGTCCTTGCCTTGGAGGAGGTGGGATGAGAGGTGGGTTGTTGGCAGGAAGGTTGTGGGGTGCGAGGAGGAAGGAGAGGAGCACCTGTGGTTGGTATGCAAAATGAACAGAAAATTTCTTAATAATAAAAAAAAGAAAGAAAGAAAACAAGAACAAGTAAATACGAGGCTTGGAGGTCAAAGAAAGGATGGAGAGCCAAGGGAGTTTGTTTCAGAGCCTAAGAACTGGAGCCTGCTGCTCCTGAGTGTAGGGGTGAGGGCGGTTGAAGGGGAGGGCTCTTTTCTATGGATAAGCCCTGTCGGGCAGGTGTCTGCTGTTCACAGGACCCGCTTCTACTTCAGTAGCTTCCCTTCTTTGTGTAGCAGGGCCCTCTACTGGCCACACTTGGCTTTGCAGTCTGTGAGCGGGATAGTCTCTCACCAAGCTCACTCCGGGATCCTATCTTCAGGAATGGCTGATACCCTGGCTAGGGTGATGTCTCCCAAGTGCCCTGGGAGTGTAGGAGCAACCAAGATGCCGCGTTCTTGCTGGAAGGGTGCGGTTGTGGGAGCTTGCCTGCTGGAGCTTCAGTCTCCAGGCTCTGCAGCGGAGTAGATGCTGCTACCTAGAAAGCATCAGGAGCCACCTGCTGACCACAGGCGCAGGGCTTCAGAACTGCAGATTTTTTTTCAGTTGATGTGATCTGCTCCGAGCAACCAGGACAGGGCTTTTTTCTTGTGCACTGTACTGTCCTATCTTCTGTCTCTTGTACTGTTAGCTGTCAGCATGTAGCCCTCCCAGGGCTGTCGATCATTATTGAACTGAACCATGGCTGACTAAACCATTGTGTGGTTGTTCTCCATCCTGAGGCTTCCAGTGTAGCTCGGTTCCCTCTCAAGGTGGTGCCTGGACCCTGCCTGCTGAGTCACACCGTAACAGAAATAGGATTCCTCTCTACTGCAGACCCATCTGCTGGAGGATCCATGGTCTCATCAAAGCCCACAACTGGGTCTGAGGGCTGTGGGCTTCCCCGAAGGTAGGGCTGCTGGCCTCTTCACCAGGATTGCCCGGCTTACCTGATGTAACCCCTCGCCAGTCATGCATGTGCTTGGGTTGGCTCTTCTGTGTGTCACTACACTTTTCTCCAAGCTTTCAGACTACCTTTGTGGGTTTCTGAATTGTTCTCCATCATCCTCTCTTTCGAATACAGACAACTTTTCTCTTCTTCACTGACTCACAAGGGCAGCTCTGGGTCTACCATCTACCCCAGAAGCCTGTTGTGAAGTTTGTCTCTGATTTTGCTTTAGGTCTGCTCTGTTAGGGCAGCTGTTACCACTTGTAGCTACAGGATGAATTACATTGATTTAAAAAAGATTTTGTGTCAGGTGGTGGGGGCGCATCCCTTTAATCACAGCACTCGGGAGGCAGAGGCAGGCAGATCTCTTGAGTTTGAGGCCAGCCTGGTCTACCAAGCTAGTTCAAGGATAGCCAGGGCTACACAAAGAAACCCTGTCTCAAAAAGGCAAAACAACGCCCCCAAGATTTTGCTTATTAAGACTTAAATTACGTATGTCTATGTCTGTATTTGGGTATATGCACGTGTGTGATCATAAAATATAATCTTTTTTTTTTATGTTGCTTGGCTTTAGTTTGCTAGTATTTTTGAGTATTCAGAAGTTATTGGTCTGTAATTTTGTGATGTTGCAGTCTGGCTTTGGTGTTAGCTTAATCCTAGCCTAACAACAAGAGAGAGTTGTACCTCATGTTTTAGTTTTAAAAGTTTCGTGAAAACTGATGTTAACTATTCTTTAAAAATGTTTTGTTGAATTAACCACTACAGCCATCTGGTGTTGGACTTTTCCATTAGAAATTCTCTTTATTGGTTTTAGTTCTGCCCAAATCAAAAAAAGGTTTTTCTTTATGTATGTCTGAGCCTGCACATGTGTACGCCAGTGCCTGCAGAGGCTGGAAAAGGGCATCAGACCCCCTGGAGCTTGAGTTACAGGGGGTTGTGAGCTCCCACTGACATGGACGCTAGGAACCGAACTTGGGTTCTCTGCAAGAGCAGTATGTGCACCCTTAGCCACCGAGCCATCTCTCTAGATCCCCGCTCCAATTTCCTATTTCTTCTTAGATACTTTTCTAGTTGGTCTGTCCAGGAAGTTTTCTAGATTTACTGGTATAGAGTTGTTCATAGTTAGCCATTTCAATTTTTACTTGAATCTTTTCTGCTGTGCCTTCTCTCTCAACTGCTCACAACAGGTTTGTTGCTTTCAAAGAACTAGATATTTATATTTTAAAAATTAGACTCACCTCAGTTTGTGCATATGTATTTTGCCTGAATGTGTGTATGGGCACGTGTGCTTGATGCCCATGGAGGCGAGAAGGCAGCATCAGATTCCCCCAGAACTGGAGCTGGCGAATGGCTGTGAACCGCCATGTGGGTGCTAGGAATTGAACCAAGTGCTCTTAACTGCTGAGCCATGTCCCCCGCCCCTTTATGTCACTTTTAATTTAATGTTTGTTCTACACTTTTCCCTTCTTTCCTGCTTTAGACTGCTTCCAAAACCCAAGTCACATTCTTACACTCAATTTGTATTTGTTGTATTATATGTGCATGTTACATGGCAATTTGTAGGAATTGTTTCTCTCCTTCCAAGTGGGTTCTTGGGATTGAACTCAGGTCCTCAAGTTTTGTGGCAAGCACCTTTCTACACTGAGCCATCTCATTAGATGATGCGACACTCACTATTCTTATTAAAACTTATTTACTTCTGGGCATCAAACCTAAGAATTTGTTCACACTAAGCACATGATCTACCACTGAACTACATCCTTACCTTAAGATTGTTCTTTCTTTTTTTTTTAATGTTTTTGTTTGCTGTGTACTCTTACCAAATACAGTAGTTTCCACACTTATACCTTTAAAAAATAATTTTTACCTACGCTAAAACTGTTTTACTGAGCAGTCACTGGAGATCCATATGCTGCCACTCAAAAACTGTTTAATTATTTTTTAATGCAGGTCTCAGCGTGTAAGCAATGAGGATCCTTTAAATAAGGCAATGTGCTTATAACCTGAGTTTCTGCTGCTATCAGCAGATTCAACATGCTGCACCCAGAATACATGGACAAGGCTTTACTATCTCCTGAAACACATTCTATAAATGAAGTGAGGATTCACTGACAGGTACATGTGCCACACCAGGAAATGTTACCCACCCTTTTGTAGAGCCAGCACTCATTAAATGCTGGAATAGTTGGCTGAATTTCTATTTCTAATTCAGTAGATTAAAAACACAAGAGTAAGTGGTATAAAGATAGAAGAATTACGTTATGATAAAATCAATCACAAAAATAGAGAATGCAGACCCTTTCCAGGTAATTTAAAATATCTGTTTCTTTCAAGTTACACATGATGGTCAATATAGTAATGATGTCCTTCCACGTAGTGACACAGTATAAACGTTGGGATATGAGTATAGATGGTCAATGGGCCGAAATCAGGAGAATTTAGGAATACACTTAACTCTGAAGTAAACAGACAAACAGATGGTCTACAAGGACAGCACAGTCTAGTCATCATCAGAATCTGAATCGTATTTCTTTCCTCGGATAGTTTTCTTTTCCAGCTTTGTGAAGTTTGTCCCAAATTTCTTTTGGCTCTGAAATGGTGGCTCCATTAAATTTCCACTAAAAGTGAAACAAAATTTAAGAGCATTTTATTTTTTATGATTAATACACTTGGGATGCTAGACTGTAAAAAAGCATTAATATTAATGGTTAATAGTTTTACACTTTATCTAATTATTAGATCAACGTTTGAGTTTCTTGTTTATCATGATCACTATCATAAACATTTTTGGGGTGATGGAGTCCTGGCCCTTTGCACGCTGGGCATTAACATTCTGAAGCAGGTAAGGGAAAGTGTTTGGGATGCACCGACCCCGTGCTGAACCCATGCTAACGATGACAGGCAACACTGCTGTGCTGGAGCTCTCAACGTGACTCTTGCTGTGTAGCACCTCAATGTTTATATTTCTACACACACTAGCAAAACTTATGGAAAGCACTATCGTCAGCCTGGAACTGGCATAAAACTTAGAAAACAAAACAAAACATTTATTTTTAAACCTTTTCAATGATGCTAGAGAAATAAATTATGAGACAGTTTGTGTTTGTATCTGGGGAGTATTCCTAGCATCCAGATGTTAGTTTTGGAACATCATTTGCTATGCAGGCATGGTGGCACATGCTTGTAATTCTAGTTGCCAGGAAGCTGAGGTAGAAGGTCTGCAAGTTTGAGGACCATTTGGGCTATATAGTGAGAGCCTGCCCTAAATAAACAGTAAATAAATTAATCAATAAACGGAAAAAAAAGGAAGGAAAAACCATCATTTGCCACTGAAAGGACGCAGAACTTCTTAAAAACACAGCTAATTTTAGAGAAAGAATATATTATAAGCTTTCCTAATGCATCTTGCATGGATCATAAAGGGAGCGTTCAAAGGATAATGGAGTCTTAGAGGTGATAACCCACAGAATAAAACCATTCATAGCCCAGACTAACCACTAAATGGACAAGTAAATAAATGCAAGTGATACAAAAGGTCCTCACCAGATTACCACCTGGCATGACAGAGCAGTGCTCGCTCGTGCTGTACCACTGAACCGACACAAACCATCAGAGGATGCACTGAGAACACAGGCAAAGACATCGACATCCTCCTGGAGCAGCTAGCCCTGATGTAAGACCTGAGTCTGATGCCGAGATGCACACATGAACCCAAACTGAAGAACACCTGAGACATTAACTAGCTTAGACTGCTAAAAACTGTCAGCCTGGAAAACCAATTTAGAAACTGTTACAGAAACTAAACACAGTAACCAGATGTGACACATTTTTCAGTCATGGAGAACAATGAAAGGAAGGTGCTACATTCGAGTAGGTTCTATAAACTACATCACTGCTATTTTAGGGGTATATAAGGAAATATCCTTATTCTTAGGAAATATACATTCAGAAATAAAGGAATATACTCAAATGGTTCTGAAAAAAATTGTTCTGTGTCCAGCATATACATTTAAAATGTGGGAATATGGTAAAGACTATGTAACAATTCCTTCTGTTACTTTTTGAAATCAAGTTGGGCATGTTGGATCCCACCTGTGATCCCAGCACTTGGGAGGCTGAGGCAAGAGAATCAACATTACTGGACTGCAGAGTAAGACCTTGTCTCAAAACACAAAACCAAAAGGAAACCAAGTTTGAAATAATTTCAAACTATAACGTTTTGTTGAACAAATGTTATTTTATGTTATTATTAACAAAAAGAAATGGAATTCTATAGTATAGGAATGATTCATCCATGTTTATCGGAGACCCAGAGAAGTGAGGGGAAGCAGGGCAGAGAAAAGGTGAGATTTTCTGCTTTGAAAGGCACAATTTTCCTTGCCTGCCTTTCTCTTTTTTTCTTTCTTTCTCTTTTCCTTGTTTTTCAAAGCACGAAGATGCACAAAACACAGGTGGTATTTTCTTTTTTTTTTTTCTTTTTTTTAAAGATTTATTGATTTATTATGTATACAGAAGAGGGTGCCAGATCATTACAGATGGTTGTGAGCCACCATGTGGTTGCTGGGAATTGAACTCAGAACCTCTGAAAGAACATTCGGTGCTCTTAACCTCTGAGCCATCTCTCCAGCCCACACAGGTGGTACTTTCAATGTGAAAGGGACAAAGCCATGCGCCAAAAAAATGGAAGCTGGATTTTAGATCATTTTACAAATAAGACCATTTTTCAGTTATGTAAGCATAGGAACCTTTTGTATTTTCGGATTGTACATATGACATATACATGTTACAATAAAAGCCTATGGTTTTAACATCACAGTGTACAGGGCTAGGGATTACTATTGTGGTATGGTGGTGGAGCACACAGCTAGTATATGTAAGGCCCTGGGTTTCACCTCAGTACTGCAAACATGGAACTACAAAAGTGTAATGACCTCTAGTACCAGTGTGTCTTACATTTTAATTTCATCACAGAGAATCACTTAAGTCAGTCATAAATTGTAGGGGTAAGCTTAGGGTATGGCTTAGTGACAGAGGCCTTGCCTAGCATGTGCAGGCTCTGAGCTAAATCTCTAACACCTTAAGAAACAAAACACCCCCCATACACCCAAAGACAACTATTCTGGATTGTCACTTTGGGTTTCCAAAATTAGTTTCAGTAACATTTCTTAAGTTGAAAACTTCTAGGCTTCTTCCAAGCCTGAGTTTTTTTTTTTTTTTTTTTTTTGGTTGTTTTTTGGAGAGGGGGTTTTTTTGTTTTGCTTTTTCTTTTTGTTTGTATCTCTTGTGATCCCAGGCTGGCCTTGAACTCACAGAGATCCGCCTGGCTCTGCCTCCCGAGTGCTGGGATTAAAGGCGTGCGCCACCACCGCCCGGCAAGCCTGAGTTTTTATCTGTAAATTTGGTTTTGCTATAAGATTACACTGTTCTAAGCCTTAAGAACGGGCTTTTTTTTTTTTTTTTTCCGGGTGGTGGTGGCACACGCCTTTAATCCCAGCACTTGGGAAGCAGAGGCCGGCTGGAGCGGATCTCTGTTAAGTTCGAGGCCAGTCTGGTCTACAAAGTGAGTGCCAGGACAGGCTCCAAAGCTACACAGAGAAACCTTGTCTCAAAAAACGAAAAGACAAAACAAAACAACAAAAACAAAAACAAAAAAAAGAAACAAGCTTTTCCCACACTGTCTACATCTTAGCCAACAGAACTTAATTTCATAAAATAAACGCTATATACCAAATAAGTAAATAAATAAATAAACCTAAAAAACTACCAACTAGGCAGGGCTTCAAGTAAGTCTATTTTTTGGTTTGTTTTTGCTAAAGGTTACCTGTAATTGATGACGTCAGAACAGCCAAGTCTCCATTCTAAAGTTTCCGTAGTGAAGTCATCTGTATTTCCTAGGTCGGTGAACCCGACAACATAATCCTGTGTCTTGCCGTCTCTCAGGAGTGCTAGTGTGGGGATGACTTTGATCCGCAGTCTCTCACAGAGGAATGGCGCCTTTTCCACATTCAGCTTCAAAAACTTGGTTTCAAGATGTTTTTTGGCCAGTATTGTCAAATGTCTGTCTAGTATTTTACACCTGTAAGTTAAGAGCAGAAAGGGAAAAGCTCAAGGAAGCGTCACTGTGCATCTCACTTTAGAGTTTTTCTATCTGAGTCTCAATTTTATGAGTTGTCATATTTAGGATAAAAACAAAAAACTTAAGGTCTTAGTCCCCTTATGCATGAATGTCTCCAGGTGTCTTCATAAAAATAAAGAGGGACAGATCTGAAGCTGACAGAAGTCACAAGAGGCAAAGATTCAGCTGGTGTCACATTTGGAATTTAGGATTAAAAACTGGAGTCACCAGAGCTGGCCAGTGGTGGCCTACACCTTAATCCCAGCACTTGGGAAGCAAGGTTGGCTGATCTTTGAGTTGGAGGCCAGCCTGGTCTACAGAGCGAATTCTAGGACAGCCAGAGCTACAGAGGAACACCATCTAGAAAAACCAAAAAATGAAAAACAAACAAACAAAACCCCCCACAAAACTGGAGTCACTAAGAACTCTATGACTCATGTAACTCTGTCAGGGAAGCTTATCTATTAAAGGTTATTAACATTCTTTACATATGGCTAATGTGGCCCCTAAGAATATCAGTGTGACTCTACCTCCTCCAACTCCCCAGTCCTAGAGGCTGAACCCAATCAACTGCACTGTCAGCTCTGTAGTGATTTTTACTAAACCATCTACTGAAGAGGAAATGACATTTTCCTTAAATTAAAATCAATTTTAATCAAACTTGAGTTCCTAGTGGTTTTGAAACAGACCACCAATCTTTCAGGGTCTGTGGTTCTTAAGCACAAGGTGTTCAGTATAGTGGATTTTTACTTACTTATTTGGTTTTTTGAGACAGGATTTCTCTGTGTAGCCCTGGCTCTCCTGGAACTCACTCCATAGACCAGGCTGGCCTTGGACTCGGATTTGCCTGCCTCTGTCTCGTGAGTGCTGGGATTAAGGGCGTGTACCGCGACAACCAGCTAATACTTGGATTACTTTTAAAACGTAGAGGTGAGTTAAAATTCTCTGGGGTGGAGCTGGGAAGTACATAGGTGATTCTTGAGTACCTAGTGTTGCTCCAGAACTAGTGTGGGCTCAGGAAGTTTCCTTTAACCTTGATGCCTAATCTTGTTCCTGGCTGGGTCTTCAATAATATTTCAGAGCTAAGACAGGATGGTGGTGGTGACGCACGCCTTTAATTCCAGTAATTGGAGGCAGAAGCAGGCAGGTCTCTGAGTTTGAGGCCAGCCTGGTCTACACAGTGAGTTCCCGGACAGCCATGACTACATAGAGGCCCGGTCTCGAAAAACCGAAATAGCAAATAAGATAAGATTTTAGAGATTAAAATGGTAAGAGAACAAATAACAGGTTCTAAACAATGCTCTAAACAAATAGTAAATCTGTATGTAAGAAATCTTTACATAAATCTACCCTATATTTTAACTGTAAAAGGAACCTCTTTATTTATTTACCATTAATTAATTAATTTATTTAGGCTTTTTGAGACAGGGCTTCTCTGTGTAGTTTTGGTGCATGTCCTGGACCTCACTCTGTAGACCAGGCTGACTTTGAACTCACAGAGATCTGCCTGCCTTTGCTTCCCGAGTGCTGGGAACCTATTTTAATTAAGTCTATGCACACCATTTGCTATTAACATATTTTGTTGTTGTTTTGAGATAAGATCTTACTATGCAGACCAGGCTGGCCTCAAAATTGTGATCCTCCTTGTTTCAATCTTAAAAGCAATGAACTTACAAGTATAGACCACAATGCCTGGGATCAACCCATGTTGTGGAATATTAATTTTTGTTACATTTGTTTATGCTGTGGAATATTTGTTTAATGACGCAACAATGTGTTGCATCCTTTTATGTTGCATTTGTTTAACTCCATGAAGCTGTGTTACTGTGCCTGCCTAAAACACCTGATTGGTCTTAAAGAGCTGAATGGCCAACAGCGAGGCAGGAGAGAGAAATAGGTGGGGCTGGCAGTCAGAGAAAATAAGTAGAAGGAGAAGAACATTAGAGAAAGAAGCAAGAGAGATCAAGGCACAAGAAAAGAAGGGACCAGCCACACAGCCAGCCACAGAATAACAGTGAAAGTAAGATTACAGAAGTAAGAAAAGGAAAAAGCCCAGAGGCAAAAAGTAGACAGGATAATTTAAGAAAAGCTGGCTAGAAATAAGCCAAGATAAGGCTGGGTTTTATAAGAAAATAAGCCTCTGTGTTAGGATTTGGGAACTGGGTGGTGCCCTCCCCCCAAAGAGTACAGAGTAATAGAAAAACCAACTACAAACCCATTTTTAAAAATCTAGCACACCTAGCCTGGCGGTGGTGGCGCACGCCTTTAATCCCAGCACTCGGGAGGCAGAGCTAGGCGGATCTCTTTGAGTTTGAGGCTAGCATGGTCTACAGAGTGAGATCCAGGACAGGCACCAAAACTACACAGAGAAACCCTGTCTCGAAAAACCAAACCAACCAAACCAAAACAAACCAAAAAAAAAAAAAACAAACCTTTAATTCCATTATCTGAGAGGCAGAAGCATGTGAATTTATCTCTGAGTTCCTTGCCAGCCAGAGCTATGCAGCAAGACCCTGTCTTAAAAAAATAAAATAAATGGCTCTGCTTGCCACTGTGCTAGGCCGTTTCTAGGGCCCAGCCTTCTTCCCTTTTGGCTCCCTTCAGGCCTAGCTGCTGGGCAAGGAATCCCAGTGCCCCCCACGGGGGCAGCTCACTTAGCAGACATCCAGGGCATCCAGACAGCCCAAGCATATATATGTACAGACTGAGACCATGCTTTAGGCTCCAGACTAGAGTACTCTCTGGCTTGGGGGTGCAGTCTTTGATACTGGGGGCCCCTCTGCCTCATCTCCGTTCTTAACACTCAAATCTGTACAGTTACTTTTCTACTAATAAATAGCCAAACAGTTGCTGGTTCCTCAAAAAAATAAAATAAAATAAAAAAAAAAAATAAAAATTCTGACATGCATGAAGCCCTGGGTTCACTCTCTAACAACACACACAAAAAAAAACCAAAAACAAACAAACAAAAAAAAACCACCGCCAACAAAAACCAAACAAATTAAAACCTCCACAAAACAAATAACAAATAAAACATCCACAGAAAACACTTCAAAACTCAGAAGCAGGGCTGCAGAGATAGCTCAGCAGTTAAGAGCACTGCCTGCTCTTGCAAAGGCCCCAGGTTCTGTTGCTCTAAACACAGATGGTTCACAACCACCCATGATTCTAGCTGCAGGGGATTTGATTTGGTCTTCTGATCTCTGGGACATTTATACACATAAAGTAGAATAAATAAATAAATCTAAAAATAAACTACAGAAGCAGTAGTAATGTACATGTAATGTACATAGTCTCAGATTGAAAACATGGATTCAAATCTCTTCCATTATTTAGTGGCTGAGTCACTTCATTTTTTTACACAAGAAAGAGAATTATAACCCATACCTCAAAGGCTACTATAAACATTTGATTAAAAAAAA
>CABHPH010148577.1:42005-54523 GCA_902168325.1 Peromyscus nudipes | reverse complement strand
TTAAGAGTAACAGAAACTAATAAGCATCAGCAAAAAAAAAAAATTAAAAAAAATAATAAAAAAGTGCGAAAGAAGGAAGTGGGGGAGAAAAGCACTGAGGAGCTTCTAACTGAAATCCTATCACTTTTGTAAGCTAAAAGGAACTGTTCTCGGTCCAAAGAGAAGCAAGCTAGGATGCTCTCCTCAGGCTTTGTCCTCTAAATGTGGATCACAGCCAAGTTAGTTCCCATGCCCTTGAACGAAGGTTCTCGGTGGAGACTGTTTTCATAATAAGAGCAAAATGCTATTTACTTATTTTCTTTTCTAACATTTGCACTGTAGTGCAAAAGCAAGGGTAGGTAGCTGCTGGCCCTTAATACAGTGCTCAGGACACATTGCCTATGGTATTTAATCTCCTTGTCAACTTAACTGGGTCTGGAGTTACCTAGGTAACACATCTTTGGGTGTGACCGGAGCACTTCCAAAGGGACCAACTGAGGATGGAGGATTCATCCTCACTGTGGGGAGCACCAACCCATTGACTAGAGTCCTGGACTGCATAAATAGGAGAAAGGGAGTGGAGCACCAACATCCATCTCTCTCTGCTTCCTGATGACAGATGCAATGTGAGCAGCCACCTCACCTTCCCACCGCCATGATAGTCTATGTTTCCTCAAGCCTCCTCCTTCCCCTTTCTAAACAATTATTTTATTCTTATTATATGTGTATGTCTGTGTGTGTATGCTCACTCGTACAAGGATGCTCACAGATGTAAGGAAAGGGTGCTGGATCCCCAGGAGCTCCAGCTGCAGGCAGTTGGGACCTGCTGGCTATGGCTGCTGGGAACCAAACTCTGGCCCTCTGCAAGGAAAACAAGCACTACTAACCACTGAGCCATCTCTCAAGCCCAAACATTTCCTTATTTCAGCTTCTCCTGTGGGGTGTTTTGCCACTGCAGTGGGGTAAGCAGCTAATATAGTACCTGCAAAGAGGGCACCTTGGCCTTGAGAAAGCAGCAAAACAGGAAGTTCTCTCTGACCTTCCCCTTCTCTCCAACAGCAAGCAGTAAAGCCTGGAAAGAACTCTGTGTCTCCCTCTACTGCTGCCCAGGAGTGCCTCATGTGAGAGATGCTCATCCTGTACCCAGAGGAAGAGTCTACCCTTATCTCTGAAGACACAGAGAAGAATCTGAATAAACTAGCCTCTAAGTTTTAACATTAGAATTCACCCCAATGGTCAAGGATTTTCACTTCCCTGTGAAGGCATTGGTGTTGCATTTAACATTAAGTTCCTGTGTTTGGTTTTCTCTTTTTTTTTATTTTATTTTACAATATAATTCAACTTTACATATCAGCCATAGATTATTCCCCCGTTCTCCCCCCTCCCGTCCCCCCCCCCCCCCCCCCCCCCCGCCCACCCCCCATTTCCATCTCCTCCAGGGCAAATACTCCCCCGAGGGTTGAGATCAACCTGGTGGACTCAGCCCAGGCAGGTCTAGTCCCCTCCTCCCCGGCTGAGCCAAGGGTCTCTACTAAGCCCCAGGTTTCAAACAGCCAATTCATGCACTGAGCACAGGACCTGGTCCCACTGCCTGGATGCCTCCTAAACAGATCAAGCCAATCAACTGTCTCACCCATTTAGAGGGCCTGATCCAGTTGGGGGCCCCTCAGCCATTGGTTCACAGTTCATGTGTTTCCATTCGTTTGGCCACTTGTCCCTGTATTCCATCCATCCCTGGTCCCAACAACTCTTGCTCACATAAACCCTCCTCCTTCTCGCCAATTGGACTCCCGGAGCTCCACCTGGGGCCTGACCGTGGATATCTGCATCTAGTTCCCTCAGTCACTGGATGGGGTTTCTAGCACGACAATTAGGGTGTTTGGTCATCCTATCACCAGGGTAGGTCAGATCGGGCTATTTCTCGACTGGTTTTCTCTTGTTAGTGTGCCTCTGACATAGGCACCTCTGATGTGAGGCTAACCGTGAAAGGAGGGTACTACTGTTCTCCCCTGCAGCCTTCAACTGCATGCACAGTCATTGAATTCCTCACTAGCACAAACTAATAACATACTAAAATAAAAATAGGCTACTTTTCCTTGAGAATGTCCTTAATGAAACTGTAAAAAATTAATTTTATTAAATCTCATTTACTGAGTACACATCGTTTTAATATTCAATGCAACAAAATGTGAAGGCCGCATAAATTAATTTTACAGTGTGCTGAAGTATGAAGGTTGTCCTGAGGGCAAACACAGTGCAGTTGTTTGAATTAAATGCTGAATTAAAAATGGGCACAGGGGTATAGACGTAGGGTCCCAGCAGCTAGGACACTGAGGCAGGAGGACCACTGACCCAAAGCCAGCTTGGACTACACCATGAAATCCTGTGTCAAAACACCAAAGAGCAATCAAGAGAGAAAAACATCCTTCTTCCTTTTCCCCTCTTCTTCTCCTCCTCCTACTTCTTTTTATTTACGAATGTCATTTTAAAGGAATTACTATGGTTATTCAATCTTAAATATTGGGGAGTATTTTACCAAAACATGAACAAGAAGTATCTGTTCAAAGATGACTGACAATAATTGTTTGCTATAATAAAAATCAATCTTGCAAGCAAAAATTAGAGTTAAAAAAAATATTCCCACAATCCCAAGATTCACAGATTTTTCTAAAGAAAAGGGTGATCATATTAACACACAGGATTTTCTTTTTACATTGTATGATGAAATGTGACATCATTGGAGAGATCTATCAAATAAGATAATATGTGGATAAAGGAACCTTTCAAAATGTGAGCTACTCCAATAGGTGCTAACACAGTGGAGCATGAGCTCTGGCTGATAGGGCGTCAGGTTCCAAATTGCAACTCACCTTTGAAGAAACTACCATTTGTCAACAAGTATTAGCCTGAGACCAAAGGAGGAATCCACAGATATCTGAAACAAGTACCCCAAAAAAAAAAAAAAAACATGCTAAATACACTTCCCTTTTCCAAGCACATTACCTAGGAGGAGCTGAAATGTCTTCAGAGTTTTCAACCAGAAGAACATATCACAGGGGCTTCACAATGGAAGCAGACATGAAAACCAACTGTCTTCTATTAAGCCAAGTGTGAAAGGGTTTGCAAACACGCAGGAAAAAGGAAGTGCCCTTTTTCACTGTATTGCAACTGAAAAATGATATTTATGGAACACAACTGTATCTATAATATATATATATAATTATTTGTAGAATAATTTGTAGAAAAATCAAACTCTATTACTTTTGCAATTCTGAAATATGTGGTTCATTCTTGTTAAAGGTGGTTACCATCAGTGCAAAAGACCACAAAGATCAATTCCTCTTAAACAATCGAATTCTACCCTCTAGCTAATATTTTCTCTTTCTGAATTCTATAAAGATACTTTATCTACCTTAAGTTATATTTTTGATTGTTTAAATAAATTAATATTTTCAGTGTTTCCATTTTAATATTCAATATGAAAAAATAGCGATAAGTACTGTGGTAGTCTCAAAAATAGTTTAGAGTTTCAAAAGCTTCTGAGACTAAAACTCTTGAATATTGCTGAGACAGACAAAGAAGATCTCCTGACTAGAATAGCTAGAACAACAAAAAATGAGGAATTAAAAGACTATAATAATTTCTAATCTTTTGCTCACACAGAAAATAGAATTTCCTTTCAAATGTTAATTCCTGTATATACTTTCACTTTAATATACAAGATTAGTCATTGAAATCTAATTTCTCACTCATAAATACGTAATGTGGAGGGCTTGGGATCAGATCTGGGGCAGCTGGGTTGGGCTGAATTACTGCACTTTGTAGTCATGTTATGCTTTCGTTTCATCTCTGAATCTCTGAATTGGAGACTGTAGGTTGAGCTGAATTGAACAATGTGGCTGATGATAATTTGGAGAGGAAATAGAAGGATTGCCATTTCTGCCTTGGCTTTGGTTTCACTGATTTTAGAGTGCCTTTGACTTTGATTTCACTAATCCAGCTTGCTGGCTAATTTGACATTTCTGAGAGCAAAATCTACCCTTCTCTGGAGACAAGCGAATGCATGATACAGTGGTAGGCATGGTCCCGGGAGGGTAGGAAGACGCACCTCCTTAGAGTCAGCTGAGCTCATCTAGGGTGGGAAATAGCCACACAGCTGAGGTTCTTCCTCCATCCCAGGAGTTTTCTTTCCTGCACGGGGTGACTCTGAGCAGACTCTCCGCCTTCATCTCCTAGTGAGCAATTGCTATAAAACAGTGTCTTGTTCTCATGTTCAGAATTAGGAAGTTCTCATTACCATGACAAAATAACTGACCAAAAACAAACAAACAAACAAACAAAAAAAAAACTTAGAAGGACTTGTTATGGCCCCCAGTGTCAGAGGATTCAGTCTATGGTTGTGGCTCTATTGGGATCTGTACAAAGGTACAACATCCATTGCGGCAATAGGAGTATATGGCAGAAGTTATTCACCTTGTGGCCAACAGGAAGCAGAGAAGGGCAGATATGGGTGCTGCATAAGATAGAGCTCCCAGGCGCCTACCTTTCCACCTTGTTGACCTACTTCCTTTAGCTAGACTCCACCTCCTAATGTCTCCAGAATCTCCCAATATAGGATTGCTAGCTGGGGACCAAAGTTTCAGTCCCTGAGCCAAACCAATACCAAACCATAACAAGAAGTCAACTTGCTTGTAGCTAGAAGCCATATTCTCCAAAACCATCTCTTCAAAGTGGTGATACATCATCTCCTATACACAGATGTAGCATGAATCTTAAAAGTTCTTATTAATAAAATCAAACCTGGGCCAGGTATTGGGGTGAACACTGGAAGGTCAGAGAGACAGAACCAGCCACAGCTACATCACCTCGCTGGATCCTCAGCTGGTCTTGCTTCCTCAGACTGGAGGCCTCTGAGTCCTCATCTCAGAATGGGTCTCAGCTGAACTGCTGCTTCTTGAAAGCCTAAATGCTTAACCAGGCCAAATGTTTCTCCAGGCCAAATGCTTCTCCAGGCCAAATGCCTCTCCAGGGCAAATGCCTCTAGTTTCTGGTCCTCAAGCTTTATATACCTTTCTGCTTTCTACCACCACTCCCTGGGATTAAAGGTGTGGCTTTCTGGGATTAAAGGTGTGTATCACCGTGCCTGGCCATTTCCAATGTGGCCTTGAACTCACAGAGATCCAGAGGGATTTCTGTCTCTGGAATGCTAGGATTAAAGGCGTGTGCTACCACTGCCTAACCTCTATGTTTAATATTGTGGTTGTTCTGTCTCTGACCCCAGATAAGTTTATTAAGGTACACAATATTTTGGGGAATACAATACCACCACATTTCCTCTCTTTTTGTCTAATTCTTAATTTTCTTATTCTCAGGAGGCTCAAAATGCATTGAGAAGTAGAAAACATTGAGTAAATTACCTCAAACATCACAACAGACTACATTTAAATCCCACCAAGATCCCAGAAGCCATGTTCTTAATACTCTATATTCTCTTCAACTTTGCTTTACACCACATTAAAACCAATACCTTCACCAATAGATTTTTGCAGAATTGGATGATAATGAAATAAATACTAGCACCTAATACATATCTTAGCTTATTATTCTTACCCAGCTTATTCTTTAAAATAATCAAAGTACTTCTGAATTCAATGAATGACTATAAATGCTGATCTAAGCGTGGTGGCATATGCCTATCATACCAGTTATGTAGGAAGCAAAAGCCAGGAGTTCATCACAAGTTCATGACCTCCCTTGAAGACTTAAAATGTTACCAAATAAAATGTAAAAAGTCTAGAGATGCAGCGCAATGGTATAATGCTTATATATCCTGACCATAGCCCTACATTTTAATCTACAGTATTGAAAACAAAAGCTGCCAATGACATAAATAAGGAAAAAGAGGCGAATCCAAACTTAGTGGCTTCCTTTGTGTTAGGACAGCAAATGGCCTTTGTGATTGAGTGAGAAATGACCCCCATGGGTTCATATATTTGAACACCTGCTCCCCACTTGGTGGGGCTGTTTGGGAGGTTATTTACCTTTAGGAGGCAGAGCCTTGCTGAAGGACATATGTCACTGGGGGCTGCCTGGGAGGGTTTGTAGCCTGGCCCCACTTCCTGTTCTCTTCCTGTGTTTCCTGTGTGCAGATGAAATGTGGTTTCTCTGCTTCCTGACTGCCAGGCTAGCCGGCCTCATGTTCCTGCTTCCTTGGCTTCCACCATGATACACTGTACCCATTCTAGAACTGTAAGCTAAAATGAATCCTTTTCTACTGTAAGTTGTTTGGGGTCATGGTATTTTTATCACAGCAACAGAAAAGTAATAAATATAGCTATGTACAAAGATATGTTGGAAAAAATCCATGGAAAACAGCAAAAAACGCTATGTATGGTTTCTGGATTAAAATGGAACGGGTTGTGTAGACTGTTTCTGTGAGGAGAGGACTTGCAATTAACTTGTAGATTCTAGCTGAAAATCTCTCATGAGGCTGCAGTCAATATGGCATCCTGGGTTCTAATTATCTGAAAGCTTGACTTAGGTTAGAAAAATTGCTTTTCAGACATCTTGATCACATATCTGCAAGCAGAAGATTTCCACATCCCACCTCAAGGAACTCTCTGTGTGCTGATTATGTGTCTCCATGCCCTATCAGCTAGCTGGCTTTCCCTTAGGGGAGTGATCCAAAAACAAGAGGCTGGAACTGCAAAGGATTTTTAATGACTTAGCCTCATAAGTCACACACCACTGTTTTTATACTGTCCTTATTTAATGCAGAAATGGATGACATTGGTAAGAGTCACTTAGATCTTGGCTTCCATACCTTATTACTTTCTCCAGTCTTATCAGGAAAAAGAACCCAGCATAGTAGTGCAGGCTTGTTGGTCTCAGCTACTTGGAAAGGCAAGGTAGAGGGATCACAAGTTCAAAGCCAGTTTGGGAAACCCAGTCAGACTTTGTCTCAAAATTAGAAATGTAAAAGCATGGCTGGGAATGCAGCCAGTCGAAGAGGCTTGCCTAGATTAATCCCCAACATCACTCATTAAGTAAATAAGTAGCATGTGACAATAATACTTGGAGCAACAAATGACAAGGTCTTTGAATTTCATTGGTGCAGCATAGTTATGTGAAGAATGTCCCACGTTTGAAGATTCAACTAGATTTTCAGGAAAGATTAACTCAATAAAGTTTCACTCTCTAGGTAAAAGAGACACAAAGGATGAGTAACTTATTTATTGAAGAAAATTCATTACACATTTACTAAGCCATGCTGGCCCTATAGACCTTTCAATGGACTCAGAGATCTCGCTATAATGAGGATATCCAGCACATAAGCATGTATTTGTAATACAATGTAGAAGTACAGTGACAGGGATGTGTGCATTGTGCACAGAAAGGCTGCAAAGAGTTGCTAACTCAGTGGGACTCGAGGAGCATCAGCAAAGGCTTCCTGGGACAAGGATGCCTAATCTCAGCTTTAAAGAATAGCTTAGCATCTACCAGGCATTGAAGACAATGGGACATGAAGATAAAACTTGGCATGGCATGCGTAGTGGGATGACTTTGAAGTGCTGATGAGCAAGGCAGGGGGAGAAGTAAGCAGTCCCTTGTGGAGAGGCAAGGTCAGGTGTCTTTGGTTATAGACTATGGGAAATCTGGATTTTTGTTGTCAAGAACACTGATACAGTCATATTTGTGGATAGATATAGATAGGTCACTCTAGCAGCTTTGAACAGAAATCATTTGATCAAAGTGAGGCTGTGGGGTGACAGGGCTAGGGGAAACCACTTGTTACATTGCTGGGGGACTAAGGGAGGGTCTCTGGAGTAGGATTATAGCAATAGATGAGGGCATGAAGAGACCCATTCAGCAGTCTGTTTGCCATGTGAATGTAGGCCAGGAGATCTGACATGCGTGTGCAAAGATACATTTTAGAGTTTTTAAATTCATTTGTTGTGTGGGAAAGAGGGCATATAGGCAGGTCAGAGGACAACTTTCGATTCTCTCCTTCTAGGTTGTTTTCAGCAGAGTGTCTCTTGTTCCTGTTGCTGTGAAGAGTTCGCTAGACAAGCTGATCTGGAAGCTTTCAGCTGATTCTCCTATCTCTGCCTTCCATCTCACCACGGAAGTGCTAGACTGCAGATGTCACTGAAAGTAACTTTTTATCTGGCTTCTGGGGATTGAACTGAGGTCACCAGGCTTGTTCAAGAAGCACTGTTACCCACCTACCCACTTCCCGCCCCCAAAGATGTATTTAATCTCTAATGATGATGGTGTCTCGCCTTCCAAATTCTGTACTTTTTACACCAAAGAGTTCTATTTAGTTCTTTTCCAACATACCTTGTTTCTTCACTGTATTTTCAACATTGTGTCTTAAAACACTTCACATCCAGTTCAGTATCACTCTGTTGTCTGCTGGTTTTGCTTCTGCGCTGTTTTGGGTGCTCAGTTTAGTTTTTGATGGTTTGGTTTTGCTTAAGTTAGCTTCTAATTGTGGATCATTTTTTTAGAACCCTATTTATGGGAGGCCTTTGAGGACATAAATATGTTCATAGGGAACATTTGTGTTGGTTGCCAGCCCAGTGCAGCATTACAAATGCAATTTACTCAACTAAATTCCCTGCGGCCAAACAGGCGGGGGATCTTGATGATAACAAAACCTTATGATTTAAAGTTTATAGATTGAAATTATAGAAAGAAATCCTTTTTCCTCTGATTCACTAGTAGCCCAGATCCAGACAAACATGTTGTTTCTAGTATTAGCCCCAAGTCTTTCTCAGCACAGGAAGTTGTGTTTTCTCATTTTAGGGGTGCTATATTGAGACCAAATCTCTAATATGACTGCTTCCGGTCCCTGGATTCCAGGATTTGTTAACTAACCATCTGCATTTGTCCCACTGAAACTCAGAACTGTCCCCAGGTTTACTGTTTGACCCTAAGGTCAGACACTAGCTGCCGTGTTCCTGCTCTGCTCTTTGGAGTTTATATTTCATGAAGTTTCTAGAAGGGCTCTGAGAAGTTGCTCAACTTCTCCCACATCTGGCTGTATTATAAGTGATATGAGCTGAGCATGGTCACATGTGCCTTTAACCCCAGCACTCCAGAAGCAGCGGCAGACAGACAGATCTCTGAGTTTTAAGCCAGCCTGTTCTATACAGGCCAATTTCCAGGCCAGGAATGGCTACATAGTGAGAACTTGTCTCAAGAAAAAAGAAGGAAAAAGAGGAGGAGAAAGGAGGAGGAAGATATGAAATCTGACTTTTTATTTAAGTATCTTCCTCAGGTAGACATCCTCTGACCATCTTTGGGGGAGGTGAAAGTTACAGCTCTGCCACAGTACACTGTTTGGTCCTGTGATGGAGCATAAAGCAACTTAAAGGAGAAAGTGTTTGTTTTGGCTCACGGTTTGAGTTCATCATGGAGGCGAAGGCATTGTAGGCAGCTCAGGGTAGCAGGAGCATGTTGCAAGGGACTCCTCCATCTCCTTACATCTCGGCAAACAGGAAGTAGACAGCAAACAGGAAATGTAGCAGGGCTGTAAAATCTCAAAGCCCACCCACAGTGATCCTCTTCCTCCACCAAGTTCCACCTCGAGTGGCACAGTTGGGTTCCAAGTGTGCAAACACATGAGCTCCATGCTGGTCTTTCCTCATTCAAATAGCAGCATATATCCCACCCCAACCCCCCACCACCTTGCAGAAACTAGAAGTTAGAACCATTGTTTCCTACTGTACCACACAGCTACTAAAGACAAGACACAGGGGAACTAAAGGGGCTAAGAAAACCAAATGGTCATTTCTTCCACGTGGTTACCAAAAAGGGTCACAAAGAAGGGTCTGAAAGGTGTTGGGAAAGTTGTTAGGCAAAAATCAAGTGTGAAAGGACAAGACCATATTTCAATAGCTTAAACAGGCAACAACAGTTAAAAAAAAAAATGCCTACAACACTGAGTGTACCCGCTCCCTTAAGTAAGGAAGAGGCCTGGTGTGGTGGTGCATGCCTTGAATTTCATTTCTCAGAAGGCAGAGGCAAAAGATTTCTAATGAGTTCCAGGCCAACCAGGGTCTCAAAAACAAAAAAAGTTTGATAAAGATTTGGTGGCAGAAGACATCTAGTTGAGGCATTATCTCCTCCAACTGTGGTGACTCAGTTAAAATTTCCTTCACGTACGTACATATTTTAGGAAGGATTCCATGCGGGACTTTGTGCACCTTTTGTTTTGTTTTGGTGGGTTTGTTTTTGTTTTTTGTTTGTTTTTTTTGTCTTATTTTTTTTTAAGTTTGGTTTGATTGTTTTAGAGAGAGAGAACATGAACTTTGAAGACTAGGGAAGTGAAGAAGGCCTAGGAAGAGTTGGGAGAAGGTAAAGAACATGATCAAAATATATATATATGAAAAAAGTTTTGATTTAAAAATTAATTACAAAAAGGTAAAGAAGAGCTATGCTGTATGAGCACAGTCTCTCAGAAAAAGATATATTATTGATCTCATGGAGGGTGTTGGAAAAGTACAGATTCAGGAACCAGTACTTTCACAGAGGCAAAACCAGGTGATTGAAGCCGAGCAGCAGCCCTGAGGGTGAGGGAGTGGATGGGCTCGATATCAGAGCCTGTCTGGTGGAGTGAGTCAGTATCCTATTGGCTGACTCTCCCAGGCAAGGAGCAATGCTCATTACTCAGCTTTCAAAAGCATATTAACTGATTAAGTAAGCTTAAAACCACTTCTCCTGGATCCATGGCTATGAAATTATGTTTCTGGAAAACTAAGCAGGTTTAAAATCCACTTTAGTGGCTACCTGTTACCATGGTTACAGAATAATTAGCCTTTTCTTAAGAATGCTGGAAATCTTGCTATTGGCAATAGAAAATGTCATAAAATATCCAATAATTTGTAGAATCAAATACTTTCAAGTTACTTTTTTTTCATTAGTAAAATGTTGGGGTTTGACAAGTTTCATACAATGTATTGTGACCATCCCTTCCCACTCCTGATAGCCCCATTTTCCACCTCAACTAATCACCTTTATATTTTCATATCTTTTGGTAGGTACAGGTAACTGCAGGTCTGCCCCATGTTCATGATTTCAATGGCCACATCATATCCAGGAGACAGTGTTTCCTGTCACTCCTCTCTGTCCCCTGGTTCTCACAATCTTTCTGCTCCCTCTTCTAAGAAGTTTCTTGAGAACTGAAGAGGGTAGTATAGATGTTCCACTTAGAGATAAGCACCCAATAGTCACTTGCTCTCAGCACAGTGATGAGTCATAAGTCTGAAGCATGATTCTAATTAGTCTTACCAATAAAAACCAGGAGTCAAATATTGAGGTAATAACCTGAAAGATCAGAGAAGCAAAGGAGCAGCCATAGTCACTCCTTACCTCTCCAAATCCTCAGACCCAAAAGGGGGGGTGCCAAGATCCTGTCTCCACCCACATTATATTCCTGTTTCTACCTCCTGATTGTGCTGGGATTAAAGACGTGAGTCTCCCAAGTGCTGGGATCAAAGGTATGATCCTCCCAAATGCTGGGATTAAAGATGTGAGCCTCTCAAGTGCTGGGATCAATGGCATGCTCCTCCCAAGTGCTGGAATTAAAGATGTGAGCCTCCCAAATGCTGGGATTAAAAGTGTGAGCCTCCCAAGTGCTGGGATTAAAGGTGTGAGCCACCACCGCCTGGCCTCTATGGTTAAGTAGTGGCTAACTCCACCCTCTCATCTCCAGGCAAGCTTTGTCAGAATACAAACAAAATACCATACAACATAAGTATTTGCATTAACTGCTACCCACTGATGAAAAGAGGCTTCTGTGACCTAGGCAAAGAGCAGCACTTGCTTGTGGGCATAAAAATCAGTATTCAAAAGGCAGTGTGGTACATGTCCATTTAGCAAATCAACCGTAGCATGTCCCTCACCTAGGGCCTGTGAACTCCCCAGTCACAGACTTTTGACCAGCACTGGGCATGTATTTCCTCCTACAGGCATCAGCTATGATCAGAAAGCCATTGGAGACCCTCAAAACAGTCTTGCTGTTAATGAACCAGGCATACCTTGCCTGGCTGGCTGGTATTGTAGCATGTAGAGTCAACTACTGAGCAAGACCATTCATTAATGACTTTCTCCCTCAACAGCATGCATAGCACTTTCCAGATATAAAGGCCAGCCAACAGGGAAAAGGCTTCTAACTCAGTTCCCATTTGATTTCTCTGTGTCTCATGTCCAAAATGTATGATCTCTTCAGCAATAGTGTCCAAATCTCTGTATTTTTAGCTAGAGCTAAAATCTTCAAATGAACATAAAACCTGCCACTGCCTCAATTAGATGTATGTGTGTGGTGTGTCTTTGTATCTGTGTGTCTGTGTGGTATGTATGGTGGTGTGTGTAATAGTATATGTGTATGTATAGTGCATGTGTATATGTTGTATGTGTTGTATATATGTATATGTATGGTGTGGTATGGTATGTGTGTTATATATATATATGGTGTGTGTGTGTGTGGTATAGGGATATCTATGGTGTGCCTGGTGTGTGTGTGTGTGTGTGTG
>CABHPH010148577.1:0-32259 GCA_902168325.1 Peromyscus nudipes | reverse complement strand
TTGGTTGGTTGGTTGGTTGGTTGGTTGGTTGGTTGGTTGGTTGGTTGGTTTTTCAGGACAGGGTTTCTCTGTGTAGCCTTGGCTCTCCTGGAACTAGCCCTGTAGACTAGGCTAGCCTTGAATTCATAGAGATCCACCTGCCTCTGCCTCCTGAGTTCTGGGATTAAATAATGCTGGTCTCTTCTTAATCACCACTAATTTCTCAGCTCCAGTTGATGAGCATCAATTGTCCCCATAACACAAAGATTTCACTTTGGTGGTGCTGGTCTCTTGTTAATCACAGCTGGTTCTTCAACACCAGCTGACCAGAACGATAGAATCTTAATTCAAAATAGCAAAGGGCCCCATAGAATCTTTAAACTTCCCTCTGAAATTTCACAAGCCAGGCCTCCATCCTCTGCATTTCTCTGAACATTCTTATCTTTCAAGCTCTTTCAGAACATATCACCATGCTTTGAACACTCAATAGCCTTTCTAGACCCATGTCCCAAAGTCCTTCCACAATTCTCCCAAAGAAATATGGTCAGGTCTGTCACATCAATACCCCACTATCCTAGTATCAATTTCTGTCTTTGTTAGGGTTGTTATTGCTGTGATAATAAAGCACCATGACCAAAAGCAACCTGAGGAGGCAAGGGTTCACTTGGATTATGCTTCCATATCACTATTCATCACTGAAGGAAGACAGTACAGGAACTCAAACAGGGCCATTACCTAGAGGTAGCAGCTGATGCAGAGACTGTGGAGAACTGCTTACTGGCTTGCTCCCCATAGCTGGCTCAGCCTGTTTTCTTATAGAACCCAGGACCACTAACCCAGGGATGGCACCACCCACAATGGGCTGGGCCCTCCCCCATCAATCACTAATTTTGAAAATGCCCTACAGCCAGATCTTATGGAGGCATTCTCTCAATTTAGGCTCCTTCCTTTCCAGTGACTCTGGTTTGTATCAAGTTACAGAAAACTAGCCAGCATACTGCATCATCAACTTCTCCAGAAAAAAAAAAGTGAAGATACTTTAAGGGTTAAATGGGCAATACTTAAAATCTTGATGTCATCTTATATATTTCTTCCTGGTTTTTTACCCCCAAGTCCTCAGTCTTATCTTGGTGAAAGTGATTTTTCCTTCAACAGACACTTGCATGGCTCCATTTTTATATCCCATGGTTATATTTTTCTATCCCAAGGGCTGTAGCAATGACTATCTAAACCAGCTGTGTTTCTCTTATTCACACTGCCAATTAAATGAATTCTCTCTGTGGTATCATGTATATAAAAGAAGAACCTGGGTAGTGAAGAATTACTTGTTTGTTTAAGTGCTTTTGGAAAATGTTGCTCGCCTCATCCCCGCGGGCATATCCAGCACACAGAGGAAGCATAACAATAGATTTCACACTTATTTTTCATTAATTTATACAAATTAAAGCTTCTGGCAAGATGTCAACCACCCTTATTGATTACCTCCTTAGTTCAGGGCATTGTGCAAGTTGCTAAGGGAATAGAGAGATGTATGAACAAGAACTTTGTAGTCCATAAGTGACTCAATCAATTACTTGCACTGGTTGAAATTGTGACCATTTGAAGTGTCCCTTACATTTATAGAGATTAATGGCCAGAATTGTTAATCCTCTGCTATCTCTCTTGCCTTTAGCCCTTTAATTTACCCGTGGACTACACACAGTGATTAATAAATCCTGGTCATAAGCACAGTCATTTTTGTATCCTAGTTGAAAAAGCATCTTATTCATCCCTTCTCTAACTTGGAAGACAACCAGACAGACAGCAAGGCTTGTTCTTGAGACAAACTCAGTGCTCCCTTTAGCCCCATTCAGGCATCACCCATTTCCATGTACCCCGATTTTATCAACTACATAAACTTAAACCTTTGAAGTTCTTTTCTGAAGAGATGAGGTCATGGAGGGCAAATGAGATTTTTGTTAGTTTTTCATCATCTTAAAGAACAACTTAAAGAAGAAGTGTCTTGGGACCTGGTTTCTGAGATTTCAGTTTCTGGTCCCCTGGCTTCCCGTCTCTGGACCCATGCTAATGTGGTGGTAGAAGCACATGATGGAACAGAGCTGCTGACCTCACTGAAGCCATGAAGGACACAGAGAAAAAGGTGACCAAGGGACAAAGCACAGCCCTGAAGGCCATGTCCCCAAAGCCTACTTCCTCTAATTGCATGTTATATCCAAAAGTTTTCACCACTTCCTGGTAGCCCATTAAGTTATGAATTCATAAGCTGACTAATCTATCTATGAGGTCAAAGCCCTTGTGATCAGACATGCCGCAAAGCCGTACTGCTCTGAACACAGCTGCCCTGAAACTCTAGCCTTCGACACTTGATCTTTGGAGGTATATTTAAGAACCAAACTACAATGTAATGAGAAGAAGCTCATATTTTCGTGTTGAACAACAACACACTGTCATTTGTAAGAAAAGATTGAAAAGCTTAATTTAGCAGTAACGATGGAGTTATTTGTCTCTATTGCATTACCAGGGAATGGGGCGTGAATATTGCTGTTTGGAGAGCAGTCCTGGAGAAGGAATGGATTGTGCAAATGTCCCCAAGCCTCATGGTTGCTATTAGTTTACCTGAAAGCAGGCCTGGTATGTCTGATTGCTCAGGAATTCATAAGATGTCACTTATTTGGAAATTGTCTAATAAAGAAGACCATTAGTGTGTGATCTGCTGTATTCAACAGTTGATTGAAGACCATTAGTGTCTCATCTGCTATATGCAGTGCAGTAATTTTTTTCTAGTGAAATAACTTTGACCTGGAGAGTTAATTCCATGTTATGTTGGGCTTCCCTAGTTTTAGCATTATAAGTTCCACATAACTAGAAATTTCCCATTCACAGGAGAACAGGGTCGTTTTTATATTAGGAGTTATCAGTCTCAATTTACAAATTCAGAGTCAATCACCTTTCCCTCCTCCTTTGCTTCATTTATAGTTGACAAATAACTATAGACACTGGTCTTCTGTTTCTGTGGTTTCCTCTGTAGACTGAACCAGCCACAGTCTGAAAACACTGAGGGAATACTGTGTCTTTATTAAACATATACCAGCTTTTTTTCCTTATCATTGTTCCCAAAAAGGATACAAACTGGATTTCAATAATTTGTATTATGTTAAGTATTGTGAGTAATCTAGATATGACTTAAAGTATAAATGAGGCTATGTTTAGGTTACATACAAATGCATTATTTTGTATAGGGGACTGGAATATCTTCAGATATTGATAACCACAAATGCCCCTCACAGAGGTTAAAAGGCAATGGTAGGTTTATGAAATACAGTGTGATGTTATGATGTATGTACAGTGTGGAATGACTAAAGCCCATTATACATCCATTACCTCACATACATTTTAACATAGAGAGCACATAAAATCTTGTCTCCTGGTGATCTTTGTTTCTGTTAGGATTCTTGAAGTACATAATATCTAACTATTAACTATAGTCGTGGGTGGAGATCAGTTTGTCAGTCAAACACTTTGCCTTAACATCTCCCTTATCACAACCACTTTGCTCCTCCACTCTCCAATTTCTGTGACTAGAGTACGGTACATGTACACAATGGAGCTCTTCCATATTTACAAAGGAAATTCTGTCATTTGCAACAACATGCATGAATCTTGAGAACATGACAATAAGTGATCAGGGTCCATTTGTTGGCTTTGTTGTAGATGAACTTCACTCAACATCTAATCTGAAGCACAGCCATGTCATGTCACCCATGGTGACATTGACACCATGAACATGTGGTCAGGAAGCTCTGCTAGAGTTCATCACTGTGGAGGGAATGCAACTTCTGTGACTCAGTTTATACATATGTTGGAACGTTCCACCCATATCTGGTGAGTAAAGGACAGTGCTGCTGTTCATTTTTCTCCTCTGCAAAGATCCTTGGTGACTCTTTTCCTGACTTAGGATGGATGTCTCAGTAACCTTTTCGATCTACCAAATGACCCTCATCAATCACCACTCTCCGGAGATATGGAACACATAGAATGTCTGTTGAGAGAAATAGTTCATGTTTAGGGAACTGGCTCATGTGTTGTGGAAGCTACCAAGTCCAAAACCTTCACAGTGGACTGAGGCTGGAAATCTGGGAAGGGATGGGGCTTGAAACTAGGACCATTTGGTGCCAGACTCCCTCCTCCCCAGAGGGGATCAGGCTTCCTCTACCAAAATCTTCAGCTGACTTGCTGAGGCCCAGACAGCCACATAAGGACAAGGAATTGGCTTCATTTAGAATCCTCTGGTTTAAATAATAATCTCATTTAAAAACAAAAACAAACAAACAAGCCTGCACTAAAACTCTAGAATAATATTTGACCAAAAATCTAAGTACTATGGCCTAGTCAAGATGGCCCAAAAAAAGTAAGCATCACAAAGATAGTGAACTAGAAGCCTTGGTGTGAGAACACAGTAGATAGATAGATAGATAGATAGATAGATAGATAGATAGATAGATAGATAATAGATAGATAGATAGATAGATAGATAGATAGATAGATAGATAGATTTATATATCAAGACCATATCCTGCAAAAGACAAATTCTGTAAATGAACTTCCAAAGTCATTTCTTCAGAAATCTGGAGATTTCTTCATAGAAACAAGCAGGGAAACTGAGACTCAGAGGCCAGCTGGAAGCCCACTCGCTCCATGCCAGCTTACCTGCTGCCAAATAAAACTCCCTAGAAGCAAACAGCAGAAACTAGAAGGAAGCACTGAAGAAGGAGAAGGAGGAGAAAGAGAAGGAGAAAACGGAGGAGAAAACAGAGGAGAAGCTAGTTCTAAAGGTGCCGAAAGCAATCTTAAAAGAATCCTAACAGAAAATTTCCCAGAGTTAGGAATAGCAGACAAGATCAAACAATAACCTCCTCTTTTCATATAATTAAAGCACTCAATATACTAACAGTTAAGGATAGCATGCATAGAACAAATGACAGTTGAGCGCTCTGTCCTCAAGAGGACATTTTTATCACCCAGCTCTCAAGGAACATCATGGAAGAGGGGACAGGAAGAATTTAAGAACCAAAAGATGGGGAGAGCTGCTATGAAATGCTGTCTTCTGGACATTGCATGGCCATTGCACTTAGGAAACCACTACTGCTACATTTACCTGCACAAGATCAAGCCAGCAAGATCAACCAACACTCCAGCAGGCAGCACTAATAGGACTAACAAAACCCAAAACAGGAGAGGACATGAAGGTAAGGGGTTAGGAATTCTAGGAGAAGTGAGGGAGGGGAGGTGTGAGTAGATATGATCAGGACACATCATACATATGTCTAAAATTATCAAAGAATAAATAAAATACATATTTTTAAGTAACCATCACATGATCTAAGTGACTTACTCCAAGTTCATGGCTGCATCACTGATGGTTCCCTAACATGGCTGCATATACTTTAAGGTCACTGTTGCTACTCTTTTATGAGTCTATTTCCAAAGTGAAAGTCCAGGTCTGGCAGGACATTAAATGAGTTGTAGTTGGAAGTTTTCCTATGTCCTGCCCAGTCCCACAGCCACTCAGACCCAAATAAACATACAAAGGCTTATATTAATTACAAACTGTATGGCCTAATGGCTCAGGCTTCTTGTTAACTAGCTCTTATAACTAAACTCAGCCCATTTCTATTAATCTATATGTTGCCACGTGTTCTGTGGCTTTACCTGTGTGCCATTACATGTTGCTCCCTGGACAGCAGGATGGCATCTCCTGCCTCTCCTTTCTCCTCCTCCTATCTCTCTTAGATTTTCCCACCTGGCTTCATCCTGCCCTGCCATTGGCCAATGCAGCTTTATTTATTGTCCAGTGGGAGCAACACATTCACAGCAGACAGAAAGACATCCCACAGCAATGGGTTCTGAATCTGCCATTCAGTGCCAGCTCTCTTCAACTCAGTCTACAGTTCCTGAAGTTCTATTAGCTAATGAGAAGTAGGAAAATCCTGCTTTGTACATTATTTTAATATTGTACAACAAAGAACTATATAATGGCTTACAACACAAACTTGCATGTGTTTTCAAAATAAGAAGAGAGGTTTTGAGAAAAGGTTCTTTCCATGATCTTTTTTTTTTTTTTTAGTTCTGTGTCCTAGTCTCTCTTAGGACAGTCCTTATTTTATGCTCATTTGCTATTAGATATGAAACTTTAAGAATCTGGGAAATATTTTCAGTCTGTGCATCTTGGAGCTCTTGACAAATCTTGAATAAGAGACATTCCCCAGGCTGCTTCAATGGCACTGAACCAAAGCCTGACAACTTGGCATTACTAGGGCAGGACAATTTCAACTCCTTTAGTGAAGAAAACAGTTCACATTTGGGCTAACACATTCTTAACCTCTGCATTATGTCCATGTCCCTGACTGCTGGAAGGAAGACTGTAGGAAATGTCATCCTATATAGCAACCCATCACTGATATACAAGCTTGTGATGAGTGTACTCAACAGGAAAATTTTTTGAATTGGTACTTCTAACAAAAATAGTAGCATAAATTTTCATTCATCCAGCAAACATTTATGGGAGCAGTTACTAAATATAACAGCCTTCATCTAGGCATGTTCCTTAGGATGTGTCTTACTTCTTTCTTTCAAAAGCTTTGATGGGATTGAAGCAGACATAAAAGCATGAGAGAAGCTTCAGCATCATTCTAAGTGTATTTGTTACATAATTGACTTTGATCATCCATTTAAAGGCTTAGTGAAAAACCAATTGTAGAAAGCCTTTAATTTAAAATGGAAAAAAAACTCGATGATTTCTTCCTCCTGGAAATTTAAAGGAAGAAAAAAAACCTTATTATCTAATAAATTATCTTCATTAAAAATGCATTAGTAATCAATCTTTATAACATCTGGTGACAGCTACATTGCTTATTAAAAAAACAAGAGTCTCTTTTCTCTGAGCATAATTTTATGGTTCTTCAAAGAGAAACTCATTAAACTCCACCATAGAAGAAGGCAAACTGCTTTATAATAAATTAGTACATTATAAATAAGAGAATACTTAGCATAATATTTTAATTGATATTTTAATTTAAGGCCTAACGCATTGCTGCCCAAAATGTCTACTGCAGAAAACTAAAGAACATGCTTTTTGCCGTTAATTGGCAAATTCTAGAATGATAAGACATGGAGTTTATTGTTCCTACTCTTCAAACTGAATCACAGAATATAAAGTTCTCTCCTTGCCTTGACACTTTCCTTCTTCCTTTGGAAGTTCAGTGAGCCCAGCTGTCCAGACACCCCCAGTATCCATGGTTATAAAAGCAGGAGGTGGGGCACACCTGCAAGCCCAATACTAGTGGGATTGAGGCTGGAGGCTCATGAGTTCAAGGCCAGCCTGTCCTAGAAAGTGTTAAGGAAAAAGTTTCCTTACAAAAGAACATAAGGAAAGAAGGAGGAGGAGGAGGAGGAGGAGGAGGAGGAGGAGGAGGAGGAGGAGAAGAAGAAGAAGAAGAAGAAGAAGGAAGGAAGGAAGGAAGGAAAAAAGAAAGGTGAGTGCTTCAGAAGTACACCAGCTCTCAGAAATACATACTCATATATTGAGAGGCTTTCTCTTTAAGCCCTAAGTGGTTTTATGATTCTTTGTACAAACTAGAGGGAGATCCGAATGGTATTTAATAAAAACAAACAATTGTGACAAGTACCTTAAAGAAATTAACTTGAAAGAATGAAAGATTTCTTTTGCCTCATTGTCTCAGCGGCTCCAGGCCATGGTCAACTCCTCCATTGCATGAGGTAAGAAAGAACATTGTGGTGATATTTTGCGTATGCTCTAGTGAATATAGCTTGCCTGAAAATCGGAGGGCAAAGCCAGTCATTAACTAGTCATAGAGGTCAGGCAGTGGTGGCACACACCTTTAATCTCAGCACTTGGGAGGTTGAGACAGGAAGAGATATGGCTGGGTGGGAAAAGGAATATAAGTGGGGGGGGAGACAGGAGCTCAGTCTTTTGGGCTGAGGAGTTGGTGAGGTGAGAGGTGGATGTGGCTTGTTCCTTAGCCTCTCTGATCTTTCAGTATTTACCTTGATATCTGGCCCCAGATTTTTATTAAGACCAATTAGGATTCATGCTACAGAACACGACGGCAGTAAGGGCATGTAGAGGAGAAGGCCATTAGCTCATGGTGGCCAGGAAGCAAATGGAGTGACAGGAAGAAGCCCTGACAAGGGAGACCATTCCAGGGTAGTCCCCACAGTGATTTCTTTTCTCCAACTAGACTTTAACCTTCCAGAGTTTCTCCAGATCCCACAGTCAAATTTTGAATCCATCGACGGAGTCATCCACTGACAGAACTAGAGCCATGTGATATAGTCACTTCTGCAGAGCCTCGCCTCTGAACACTGCTTGCATTGGGGACCAAGCCTTCGATAACCTGAGCCTTTGGAAGCACGTTTCCTATCTGAATTATAACATTGCTCTTCTGCCGTGTGAATGTGCATCAGAAGGCTCTCATCAGACCCTGGATGTGAATGTCTTAATCTTGGACTTCTCAGCCTTCAGAAATGTGAGAAAATAAGGTTCTGTCCTTTATAAATCAGGCAGTCTGTGGAATTTGTCACGGGAGCACAGAGTCTAAGTCACCCTGTGCTGCCTTCACTCTAAGCAGTGACTTCCTTTCTTCCTGTTCTCCTAGTCAAACCCTAACAGTGTAAATAACTCGACATTCAATGTCTGGGATTCACTCACTATTTCCTGGGCTCCAGCTGGCTCCACTCCGCTGCTGTGACTCTTGGTGGTCATCCCACAGTGCTGGCATCTCCAAACGCTGGGATCTTTTGCTGCAACTGGGTTGCACTTTCACAAATAGCATCTCCTGGGCTCTCTTCAGGGACTCCAGCCCTGCCACATAGTAGTGGCAAGCCTCAGCTGCTCTCCATGACCCCTTCACACCTTCAGAACTAGCACCACTAGGGTAGCTCTTACACTACCACATTTGGCTGTCAGTGCAAGGTACAACCTTGACCATGTCTGGAACACAGCTTCTGTCTGCTCTCAGGAAACACTTTCCAGACGATTTCACCTCAGTGATGCTGGTCTCTTCTTAATCACCACGAATTTGTCAGCTCTGGATGATCAACACTGAGTATGGCAGCAAAGCAAAGGTTTCATTTTAATAGTTCTGGCATCTTATTAATCACAGCTTATTCTTCAGCCCCAGATAACCAGAACAACAGAATCTTAATTTAAACTAACAAATGTCCCCAATAGTCTTTAAACATCTCTCTGAAACTTCACAAGCCAGGTTTCCATCCTCTGCATTGCCTTCAAACTCTTATCTTCCAAGCTCCTCAAGAACTTCCCACTGAGCTCTCAATACTCAATGACTTTCCTGGTCCATAGTTCCAAAGTCCTCCCACGACCCTCCCTCAAAACACATGGTCAGGTCTGTCACAGCATTACCCCACTGTCCTGGTACCAACTTGTCTTAGTTAGGACTTCTATCGCTGTGGTGAAACACCATGACCAAAACAACTTGGGGAGAAAACGGTTTGTCTGGCTAATACTTCCACATCACAGTTCACCATCAAAAGAAGTAAGCACAGGAACTCAAAATAGGGCAGGAATCTGGAGGCAGGAGCTGATGCAGAGGCCATGAAGGAGTGCTGCTTACTGGCTTGCTCCCTATGGCTTGCTCAGTCTGCTTTCTTACAGGACCCAGGACCACCAATCCAGAGATGGCCCCACGCACAAGGGGCTGGGCCCTCCCCTATTACTCAAAAAAAAAAAAAATGCCTCACTGGCTTGCCTACAGCCCAATCTTGTGGAGACATTTTCTCAGTTGAGGCTCCCTTCTTTCTGATGACTCTAGCTTGTGTCAAGTTGACACAAAATTAAACATCAATCCTTCTTTACGTTGCTCTTCTAGTGTCTTTTGTCTCAGCACTAAGTAACCAATATAATATTAAGGCCATTTTTAGACAGGTACAAATACCCAGAGGCAGAGGATTGCTAATTTGAGGCCAACCTGGCCCACATAGCAAGATAAAGTCTCAAACGAAACAACAGCAGTGTTTTGTTCATGTTTCTGGGCACTAGAAAGAATTATGAAACATTATAATCTTAGATTTATATACCACACAGACATACATCTTCTATAAAGACTTGTCTGGCACAGCAAACATGCCATAGGCTGTGTGCCTTAGAAAACTAGTATTCATTTACAGAGCCCTGGAGGTTGGAAATCTGATATCTGAGTACCAGTGTGGCTGAGTCTTGTGAGGACCCTCTTCTGTCTTACAGATGGCTACCTTCCTGTAGTTTCCACACTTGAAGCAGAGAGAGATTTAGCTTTCTCTCTCTGGTCTCCTCATATAAACACACCAATCCCACTCAAGAAGGCACAACACTCATGCACTAATTTTTTATAAAGACCCCACCTCCTAAGTCTATTAAACTGGGGGCTGAGGATTCAACAGGTGAATTTGGGGAGACACAAATATTAATTCTAAAGTAAAGTAAGAATGAGAAGAGGAAACAGGGACAATAAGTAGCCCTTAGACTCACTTCTCAACTTCAGGTTCATGGTGGATGAGTCTGCCAGGCATATTGAGCAGTGTCTGAGAGTTCACCTGAGCCTCCACAGAGGGCAATTGAACCAAAATACAATGAATGAAGGCAGCAACTATTATAGAAATTAATTTCACTCTTCAAGCTTGTGAAGCCTGCAAATTTGTGGATAAGGAGAATTAACAAGGAATGTCAGCAAATAATGGCTAGAGCAGAGACTCAGAAGTCAGATTCTGGGCTTGAGTCCAAATCCTGGCCATGCATCATGATGCAACCTTGGACAAGGCCATCCGGATGTCGAGGAGACACCAGAACACAGTGTAAATGATGTGGGGCATGCCAAGTCAGCAGTAAGAGAAAACAGGAAGTATTCACAAACAGAGGACTCAGGCAAATGCACACTCAAGAGTTAGAAGTGGAACACTCATTGTCACTCATGAAAACTGTACAAGACACCACAGAACTTGACATTTCTACAAACGTATGTGGCAGAATCTCTTCAATGGAGAAGAAATGGGGGCTTTCTGCACCCCTCCATCCCAGCTCAAATACTCTGTTCAGTTATTCCCCTCTCCCTGGCTCTCAATTCCCTGGTGATTTGATTGGGGAGAGAGGCTACTAACCTTGATCCTTCTCCTCTTGAAGTTCTTCATTCTCCTGGGAGTATATTCTATGCTCTGCCTCTTCCCTGCATTTCCTCAAATCTTTCCCTCTGTATACACCATGACTTTAAAGACTGAGAGTTCAGCTAAGATCTGACCAACAAAAGAACTGGTAATAGAGGCAGCGTCAAGAAGGACCCCGTCACTACTCTCTTTTGCATTTCCATGAAGGGTTTCATGTCTCCATGTCGGGAAATGCAACTGAGGGAAGACTCTGCTGTTCCTGCTATCACTCTCTTCTGTCTGTCATTGTTGGCACGATTTCTCTTAAATTATTATTCATTGCTTTAGAATAAGGATATCAAAGGGGATGCAAGTACAAGCTTTAGAGTCAGAGGACCTGAGTTCAAATCTTGATTTTACTAGTTGTCAGGCATGCACAGTTTTGACACTTCTGTACTTGACTATTTTTTAATCTCAAAAAGAAAAAGACAAAAAAAAGAAGAAAGAGAAAATGATGATAGGAAATACTACATTTGACTTAATAGGCATTATGAGTTGAATGTGTCTTTCCCCAAATTTGTATGTTGATTCCTTAGTCTTCAATATGATGGTATTATCAGGGTGGGTATCCTAGTTAGGTTTATCACTGCCATGATGAAACACCATGTCTAAAGTAACTTGGGAAGGAAAGGGTTTAGTTCAGCTTACATTTCCAGGTAACAGTCTATCATTGAAGGAAGTCAGGGTGGGAACTCAAACAAGGTAGGAACCTGGAGGTAGGAGCTGATGAAGAAGTCATGGAGGTGTGCTGCTTACTGGCTTGCTCCTCATGGCTTTCTCAGTCTTCTCCCTTATAGAACCCAGAACCCATAATGGACTGGGCCCTCCTTCATCAATCATTAATTAAGAAAATGCCTTACACCTGGATCTAATGAAGGAATTTCCTTAACTGAGGTTCCCTCTTTTCAGTGACTCTAGCTTGTGCCACATTGTCTTAGTTAGGGTTTCTATTGTTATGAAGGGACACCATAACCATGGCAACTCTTATAAGGAAAACATTTCACTGAGGGGGCTCACTTCTAGTTTCAGAGGTTCAGTCCATTATCATCATAGTGGGGAACATGACAGCATGCAGGCAGACACGTTGCTGGAGAAGTAGCTGAGAGTCCTACATCTTGCAGACAACAGGAAGTCAACTAGACACTGGCTGGTATCCTGAGCATAGGAAACATCAAAGCCCACCCCCACAGTGACATACTTCCTCCAACAAGGCCATAACTACTCCAACAAAGCCACACCTCCTAATAGTACCATTCTCTATGAAACTATGGGGGCCAATTATATTCAAATTATCACATACATTGACATAAAACTAGCCAGCACAGTGTGGGTGGGGTCTTGGGAGATTATTAGATTCTAATAGAGTCATGAAGGTGGGGTACTGAGATGAGATTATTGTCCTGAGAAGAAAAGGAAGAGATGCCAGAATTCATGCTGTCTCTGCAATACGAAGACACAGCTAGATGGAGGTGTTTGCAAGGCAGGAAGAGATTACTCAGCAGAACCAAGTTGGCTAGTTCCTCCAGTCTAGAATTGGCCCCTAGAATGGTGTGAAATACATGTCTGCTGTTTGAGGCATTCAGTTTATGGGGTTTTGTCATAGTAGTCCCTTGTTGACTCAGTCAGTCAGCTGATGCAGGGAAACAGAATAGAATGAAGGGTGTGCTGCTTTACAAAAAGCATTTGTAGACATTGGTCTCAGAGAAAAACTTGACAGATAATAACAACATGGACAGAAGTATTTGGTTTTTTTTTTTTATTTTATATCTGTGGTGGTTTGAATGAGGTTGACCCCGACAGGATCATACATTTGCATGCTTTTTTCACAGTTGGTAAATTGTTGGAAGGATTTGGAGGCATGGCCTTATTTGAGAAGGTGAGTATCTGGAGGTGGGCTTTGAGGTTTTAAAGGCCCATGCCAGGCCCAGTCTCACTGTCTCTGCCTGCTGCCAGTGGGTCAGGATGTAAAGCTCTTAGCTACTACTCCCGTACCATGTATGTCTGCTTCCCATCATGATGATAATGGACTAGCCCTCTGAGACTGAAAACAAGCTCCCAATTAAATGTTTTTTTTAATCAGAGTTTCCTTGGTCATTGTGTCTCTTCACAACATCAGAACAGCAACTTAGACAGCATGTAAATATTACTTATCTTAATTAATGAGCATATTGATAGCCCTTAAATTTTGAGGTCAAGGTAAGTGCATCACTCACATCCCCATCCTCCACTCTGTTTATTACCCCTAAGAAGTTCTCAAAGACACTTAGATGCTTTGTGAGGAACAGCTTAAGGACAATGATGTATTCATTGGTTTTTATAAAGAATTATGTTAGTGTTTTGTTTTTCATTGTTCTGATGAAGAAATCCATTCACAGTTCCCTTTCATGCTATTTCTGGGTCATTACTCACATCCTGACTTGTGAACAGGTCAAAATGTGACATAAAGATGAAATAAGTGTACCACACAGCCTTACTCAGAAAGATGCATGGCTTGTAGAAAAGAACCGCCCTACATTCAGATGGAAAAGGCTTCGCCTGATGGCTAGTCTCCACAGAGACCTTTGTCTGAAACACAGAACAAGTTCTACCCACCTGGTTGAGGTTAAATCTTTGCTATGTTTGAACTGGGACCTACAGAGAAGTTCTTCACTTCATAGTATATGTCACACACACAATAGCTATTCTTGAGAACATGACAGAAACCCTAACAACTACCACCAAAATAGTGGTTATGCCCCCTTATATTTCCACAGCCTTTTCTCTCAGGGAATTTAAACTAGTACCTGGTAACCACCCACCCCAGTTTGCTGTGTGATATTGTGATATTGGGAGGAAAATCTTTATTTCTCCATACAGGTCACAACCCATCCTTGAGGGAGACCAAAATGGGAACTCAAGTCAGGAGCTTGAAGCAGAAAGCATTGAGGAACACTACTTACTGGTTCACTCCCTGGCTCACATTCAGCTACCTTTCCTATACAGTCCAGGCCAACATATCTAAAGATGGTTACCCACAGTAGGCTTGGCCCTTTTACATGAATTAACAATCAATAAACTGCCTTCACAGACATGCCACAGGTCAATCTGGTTGAGCCAGTTCTTCAACTGAAGTTCCATCCTTCCAGGTGTTCCAAGTTAACAACTGTCTTGGTTAGGGTTTCTGTTGTTATGATGAGACACCATGACCATGGCAACTCTTACAAAGAAAAATATTTAATTGGAGTGTCTTACAGTTTTATAGGTTTAGTCCATTAGCATCATGGGACATGGTGGCATGCAGGCAGGCAGAAATGGTGCTGGAGAAGGAGCTAAAAATAGAATAAGGGGCTGAATCTTGATCAGCAGGCAACAGGAAGTGAACTGAACTAGGTATAACTTGAGCATAGGAGACCTCAAAGCCCACCTCCACAGTGATACACTTCCTCCAAAAAGGGCACACCTACTCCAACAAAGCCACACCTCCTAATAGTGCCACACCCTTTGGGGGACATTTTCTTTCAAACCACCACATTCTACTCCATGACCCTCAAAGGCTTGTAGCCATGTCATAATGCAAAAATGCATTCAGTCCAACTTCAAAAGTCCTCTTGGTCTATCCCAGTCTCAACAATGTTTAAAATGTTGAACTTTGGAACATTGTTCCTTAGTTCAAAGTCTCTTCTGAGATTCATTCAGTCTCTTAATTGTAATCACATATAAAATAAATATAAAAAAAGTCACTTACTTCCAACATATAATGGCACAGGATATATATTACCATTCCAAAACATAGAAAAGGGAGTATACTGAGGAAACACTGGGCCAAAACAAGACTGAAAACCAGCTGGGCCAACTCCAAATTGCATCTTAATGTCTGATGTCAAAACTCTCTTCTGATCTCCACTCCTTTCAGCTTTGTTGACTGCAATATACTTCTTTCTCTTATGCTGGTTCCACTCCCTGTTAACAGCTTGCTTCAGCAGGTAACAACATCTCTGGCATCTCCAGTGTCTCAGGGTCTCCAAGGCAATTCAGGCTTCACCTTCACAGCTTCACACAATGGCATCTCTGGGCCTCCATTCAGGCACACCCCTGACATAGACCTGACCTCAGCAGCTTTCTTTAGTCATGGATGGAGATTCTATAACCCCTTTCTTCTGTCTTTGACTCTAAAGTCAGAATCATGTGGCTGAAGCTGCCAAGTTCTGTTCTTGCTGGGGCTAGAACATGGCCCACTTGTACAAATTACATCTTCACCAGCTTTCTGTTTCCCATGGTTCCCTTCACTGCCTAACCTTGGCTGTTCTGGAACTTGCTCTGTAGACCAGGCTGGCCTCAAACTCAGAGATCCGCCTGACTCTGCTTCTGGAGTTCTGTGATTTAAAGCATACACCACCACACCCAGTTTTAAGCTTTTCTTTAATTCTTTTTCACAAGTCGGAAACTTAGCTGGGTAGGATCTTGCTGAGGTCACCACCCCCATTGTTACATTTCTTAATCTGTTTATCTCCTTGAACACAGGACTTAGCTCTATTCCTGGTGCTGCTTTTCTCCTCAAGTTGTACATTTTGTATTTTCCTTGTTCAGCTTGTTCCTTTTCACTATAAATCTTCATTAGAGTTAACACTAGTAACCACACAACAGTGTCTGTTTTGAGATTTCCTTAACCAATACAATTAATTCAAAACTCTTCACTTTAGCAGACTTTTAGGACATGGCCAAAAATCAGCCACATTCTTTACTAAAATATCACAAAAACAGTCTCTAGGAACATACTAAAATTCTTCTCCTCTGAAACCTCTTGAGCCAGCCCTCCCATAGTTCATCAAATCACACTCAGCACCACTGTCTTCCATGCTTCTACTAGGAAGCACTAGCTTCCATGCTGCTTCCCATCAAGCAGCACTTAAAGCATTCAGTTGCTTTTCTAATCCACAGTCCCATTGTCTATATTCCTTCAAACAAAAGCATGGTCAGGCCTATCACAGCAATATCCCACTCCTGGGTACAAACTTCCATCTCAGTTAGGGTTTCTATTGCTGTGAAGAGACACCATGACCATGGCAACTCTTATAAAGGAAAACATTTAATTGGGTGGCTTACAGTTTCAGAGGTTCAGTTCATTATTATCATGGTGGGACATGGAGGCATGCAGGCAGGCAGATATGGTACTAGAGAAGGAGTTGAGAGTGAAATAGGAGCTATATCTTGATCAGCAGGCAACAGGAAGTAGTCTGAAACACTGGGCATGGCTTGTGCATATGTAAGACCTCAAAGTCTGTCCCCACAGTGACACACTTCCTCCAAAAAAGGCCACACCTACTCCAACAAAGTCACACCTCTGAATATCACCACTCTCATTGGGGGCCATTTTCTTTAAAACCACTACAACAACCAAGATTAGCCATCATACCACTTAACATTTACCATATCAGCCAAGACATACTGTCTCTTCTACTTAATAAATGTAGGTGTTATGTTGTGTTAAACAAACATAGGCTTCATCTCACCATTGTAAGAGATAACCCAGGCAATCCACTGAGGTCACGGTTCCTGATTTTCTTTCCAGTAATCTAAGCCTCTATCCTTTCCTTACCTATGTTCTTACCTCAATGATTAAGGCTAGTTAGTATTCATTAAAATTTTTTTTTTAACTGAGAATCCCATTCATGATCTTCATGCCAATTCCTAGTGCTGGCTGCACACCAACATGATCCTGATTCTGGATGTTAGTCACAAAACAGAAATATTGAAGGAAAGAGCAGGGGTATCACACATTCATGGGCCCAAAGTTCCAATACAGTGGCACCAACTGGGGAACAGTTTCAAATATCATGTCCCCACAAACAACCCAGAGCAGGTCACTAGAGCTAGAGTGGTCAGGCCACAAAAAAAAACCCTGAATAACATGGCATCGCCACAGAATTGTCTTCAAACTTGGAATCAGGAAGCCAGATTCTTCACCTAAACAGAGTGGCCTTAAAGAACTCAGAGTATCTGGTTCTTGGATGCAATTGTGGTTAGTCTTCACTGTTAACTTGACTAGATTATAATTCCCTAGGAAGCACACTGCTGGGTGTATCTGAGAGCATTTCCTGAAGGGTTTAGTTTCCTGAAGATAGAAGCCCCATCCGGAAGGCGGGTGGTACCATGGAGGTGCGGCCCTGGAACGAACAGCTGGAGAGACCACGTTGAGTACTAACATAAGTCTCTTTCGGCTTGCCGACAATAAACGTAGTGTAAGCCTCTGCCTCTCACACTCATGACCAGCATGGTGTTTCTGTTGCGATGAACTGTGAACTGTGAACCGTTACTTACTTCCTGGGGCTGTTTTATCAGAGAAATGAGAAAAGTAGGTAATACCGATACCTAATGCCCAACATGACAGGTTTAAACCAATAAGTGGTTTTGTTGTGGGCCCTTCTAACAAGTGGGCAATGCCTCAAGGCTACTGTGGAATCAGGCATGGAGGCACAGGTATGGGAGACACAGGCCAGTGGGATGGAGGAGCCACTATATTTGAGGCAGAGCATCCAGTGACTCACTCAATATGGCTGCTAAATGAAATTGGGAAAGAGCTATCATGAAATGCCCAGAGCTGCTATGAGCATGACAGGGAGTTCCCTTTAGTCCACTTTAGATATTGGAATGCCACCTCAGGTTTTGGCCAAATAAATGTAAATCTTGGGACTGGTGATAAAGCAAAGCAAAAGAGAGCAGAATAGTGTGGTTGTTGGGATACATGCTCTGGGACCTTATTACTGTTGTCACAGTTAATGGCTCCACAAAAAAAGAGGGGAGGGAAGTGAAATGTTTTACAAATGCACCCTGCCAGTGCTCTCCAACCACAGACTTTCAGAAACATACCTGCACTGGGCACAGAAGAAAGTACGAGGGTTCCTGAAGTGCCTCAGTTCGAGAGTGTGAAAGAGAACCATCTGGGCTTTGGTTACGTCATAGGTGGCACTAGGGATTGGGAAAATGGCGGTTAGGTCTAGACTGGGTGTTGTCTATGATTCCATGTATACTAGCAAACTCTATCTACAGGAAGGCAGACTGGAGCTAGGACAGAATTACAACCGGTGAATCAATACCAGTGACTCTTTTCGGTGAGAGGGGACCTTGGGTAATTTATGGGTTGCACGGTGGCCTTGTTTGGTCTCACTTCATCATGGCCTCAGAGCAACCTCTCCTGATGCTGGAGACTCTGAAAGTGTTCACGTGAAGCAGAGAGAAACAGGTACAGAGAAGAGCTCTGGGGCAGCCAGCAGCAATGTTGCAGTCCATGTGCAAGCATCAGGCCAGCTCCCAGATGTTAGAGGTTGACTTCTACTTCAATTTTTTATGCCCCTCTAAACTAATAAATGTAAGTTCTAACTCAGAGGCAGAACCTTAAATCACAGCATCCTTACCCAAGAGTCCCACAGTACAGCAAGAAACGTCTCTGAATAACACTGCTCTCAACAATGTTTCTAGGAAATGTTCATATGAAAAATCACCCTCAAAGAGTCTCCCCCAGTGGGGACTTTTCCCTTTTCTTACCTGCCCCAACTCTTTTTCACCCAGAAATAACTGAAGGGATGTAGAGATCCATCTTCTTCATACTCATATACTTCGGAAGTTCTGGGAAATGCCAAGCAATGAACAAAGAGAATGTGGGGAGGTGAAAATGTGACCAGAAGACACATGGAGATTTCCATAAATGCTGTCATTGCACCAATAAGCTGGCTAGGTGAGCAATGCCTGTTTTTTATCAGTACACCTCAAGCTCAGGGCTGTATTAGCATCAGGATAGATTCCTTTTTAAAGAAATCATGTCTACTTGTGTGTCTTAGTGGCTGTCCTATTACTGTGAAGAGACACCATGACCACAATAGCTCTTATAAAGGAAAGCATTTAATTGGGGCTTGATTACAGTTTCAGAGGATTAGTCTGGTATCATCATGGCAGGGAGATGGAAGCACACAGGCAGGCATGGTACTGTAGATGTAGCTGAGAACTACATCCTGATCTATCGGCAGGAAGGAGAGAGAGAGAGAGAGAGAGAGAGAGAGAGATCGGCCTGGGCTTTGTGAAACTTCAAAGCCCATCTCCAGAGACATACCTTCTTCAACATTTATACCCCTACTCCAACAAGGTCATATCTCCTAATCTTTCCAAATAGCCCTCCAAGTGGGGACAAAGAATGCAAATATATGGGTCTACGGGAGACATTTTCATTCAAACCGCCAAACTGTGGGAAAACAGAGATGAAATTAAAATTTTCAATCGATATTTTATTTTGAGTAATTAAATAGAGAAGATACTAAGAATTATACTTTGAGCTTTTAGAGATATAAATTTGGTGAATGATAATTAAAAGGCAGTTCTAACATACACCAATATATAGATACTCTTCTTGCTTTTATATTTACACACACACACACACACACACACACACACATACACACGGAGCCCACAACTGACTCAGATCCCCAGTTTGAATCTGAAGTCTATTCTGACTCAATAGAGTTCAAGCTTGTTTGCTCCAGGGTTGTGAGAAAATACTGATTAGCCCATGGGAAGGAACACACTATCTAGCTAGGCGCAAGCTGCTGATGCCAGCTGGTGGTATATCGAGATAGAAAATGAAACTGCCTGCTCCTTGATAGATAGTGGTTTGACTGCCTGTGCTGTGTATTGTTCTACCTCTATCCTTCAAAAAGCTGGCTGTGAAATAAACTCGGGACTGTCTGGCATTGACTGGCAGACCTCTCGACTCTTTTCTGTCTTCTTCATTGTCTCTACAATCTGCACATCTCTACCCAGCTACCCAGCTGACTGTCAGCAAGCTCCAACAAGAATAATGTTATGGTTGGGGTCACCATAACATGAGGAACTGTATTAAAGGGTTGCAGCATTAGAGAGGTTGAGAACCACAGGTTGAGAGTCATCTAAGGAAGTCTCATTTGAAGAATTGCCCAGATCAGACTGGCTGGTGACTATGCCTGTGAGAGATTATCTTGATAGATGATTGATGTGGGAGGGCCCAAGCCACTGTGGGTGGCATAATCCCTATGCAGTTGGGCTATGTATGAGCCAGCAAGTAAGCTGGAGTTTGAAGCAGCAAGCTTCTTTCCTCCATGGTTCCTGCCTCAACTTCCTCAACTGTCTATCCTCATTGAGGGATTATAATCCGGAAGTATAAGATAAAATACAAGTTGCTCTTGGTCAGAATGTTTTATCAGAGAAACAGAAAGGAAAATAGAACAATATACTGTGCGAGACCTGTGGCAACCTCATACATCTCATGATGACTGTTCATTGCACCCTGAGTCTATGTTCAGGAATTGACCCATACTTTGTGTAAGTAGGTTTTATGATGTCCAGTACCATGATGGATACACCCAATGACATATTTCTCAGCCTAGCCCTACTGTTAAGTGAAATGTGTTTGCACTTACTCTCAACCCCAAACTGTAGACTTTGTGTCAGAGGGATCGGCCAACATTACAGGAGATACCTCTTTCTGATGAAGAAAGAGTGTGGGTCACCTAGTCATGGCACAATGATCTGGAAAGTACCATCATGTCCAAATAGCTGAGGGAGCTGGAATCCCACGGAGCTGAGTGACATAACCAGAAGCTCACTTTCCATCAGTTGTATTGGACTAGAATGTGAACCTTCGCATTTCCCAGAGAGGATTCTTTGCTCTGAACCATAGCCATTCTCATTCTGAAACAATAATATGATCCTGCATGGGCGGGCCAAGAGTGAAGAAAGCCTTGGCCAGGGGATTAAAATATTCTTAATCTTTTAGGTTAAAGTGTAACCTTTTCCTGTAAGGAATTCATAAGTGACATTCTCCAACTAAATCCCATCCCTAGTCCAGGACACTTACATCTTTTTATTAGTTAGAACACATTATAAAATAATGATAAAACATAGCATAATAAATGATAAAACATAGCATAATAAATATATAGAACAATAAGCACTCATTCATTACAAGTATCACACAGTATGTCCTACACCCATTTGTGTCTGTACTTTTATATAAGACTGGGGTTTTTATACTAATCACCATAAACACCTAGTGATGTATTGGTGCAACACCATGACAGCTACAATGTCACTAAGGGACAGCTATTATTAAGCTCTATTTTAGTCTTATGTGATCCACTGCTGACCAATGAGCATTGGTTAGTTTTACCCTTGAAGCATTCATTTGTACTGTGTTCAATTTAAAACACCGTGTTCTTTGTATGTATACATGTGTGTGCATGCATTTAATAGTTGCTGAGTATTAAACCTCACACATGCCTGGCAAGAGCTCTACCACTGAGCTTTATCCCCCAACAGCTCCACTCCATCTTCTTTTTCATTTTGAAGCAGGTGATAGCTAAGTGAGTCAGGCTGGCCTTGAGATAACTCTTGTAGCCAAAGTGGGTTTTGAACCTGTGATCCTCTTGCTTCAGTCTCCAAAGCACCTAGAAACTACAGGTTTGTACCAGAAAATCTGTAGTTTCCTTTGTGTGCAAACAAAAGCAACATAGAAGAGGAAAGGGTTTGGGGCTTACAATTCCATGTTAGAGTCTGTTGCTGTGGCAAGTCAAAGCGTCAAACTCAAAGGCAAGAACAGAGAGAATGAACGCATAGGTCCTTGCCTGCCTGCTCTCCGATAGCTTTCTCCTCTCTTCATTTCCAGGAATGGTGTCACCCACAAAGGGCTGAGTCTTCCTACATCAATCAACAATTAAGACAACTCGCACAGACATGACCACAGGCCAACCTGAACTATAATTCATAATTCAACTATAATTACAATTATATAATAATATAATTCCTCATTAATACTTTCTTCCCATGGAATTCTAGGTTCTGTCAATCTGACAATTAAACCTAACCAGCACACCTGGCTACAATGTTCTGCTTAAAAGTTTGAATTTTTGTTTTATGATCAGTTCACCTCCTCATTCCATGTGATTTGGATGTCTTCTCTCTCTCAGTAGACTAGCCAGAATAATTTCATGGCTTGGGCCACCAGGTTTGATTAAGCACTATGTATACCTAACTTAAGTTCTTTTCAATCTCAGGACATCTCCTGACTTGAGAGGAGAACTGAGAAAGCCTGAAGCCATGAGGATGGGGATCTGATCAAGAGCCTAGCTCTCATTCCTCACTTACAAGAGGCAAGAGGGAAATAAGACAATACGAGTGCTTTGGGGATGCACATAGCAGTGGGAAGGACCCCACAAAACAACAACCAGCCTGAGACTCATAGAGAGAAAGACATACTCTGCTATCTTTTTTAATACCCTGTTAACCAACCACAACGTATGAGATTGATTGGAATACCGATTCAAGTGGGCGGGGCAGAGAAAGGTGAACAGACAGCCTCTGGTATTGTGAAAGAGTTGGTGCTCACTTTGTAGCTCCAACAGTGATAGTGAAGGAATTTTCAGGAAATGGTCTTTGTTCTTTAGAAACACATAGCAAGGGGCTGAAGAGATGGCTCAGTGGTTAAGAGCACTGGTTGCTCTTCCAAAGGACCCGAGTTCAATTCCCAGCACCCACATGGCAGCTCACAACTGCCTGTAACTCCAGTTCCAGGAGATCTGACGCCTCCACACCAATTCATATAAATAAATAAGTTAAATAAATGTTTTAAAAAAGAAAAAAACACATAGCAAAATAGCCATAGATAACATTAGGGGTTTCCTTCGAAGTGGTTGCACAGAGAAACTGGATGCAACAGGATTAGCTAGTGTCGATACTTATTGAAGATGGTGATAGGAGCATGGGATTCATTTTCTCTACTTCTTAAGTATACTTTAATTTCACAGTCAAGTAATTTGAATGCAATAAAATACGAAACATGTTTTGCACAATAATTCTACTTTCTTAAGCAATGAAACTTAATAGATAACCATTTCAAGATTTATAATGGAAAAAAACTAAATGTCAAGCCACAGGACAAGTGGATAACAAGATTCCCTCCATTGTGATGATAGGGATTGTTTTTAGACATGAGAATATGTTTATTATTTAACAAATACATCAAGATTGTAATATCACAAAATTATACACTACATAAAATATTGTATTTCTTTTGAAAGATTTTTTTCTTTTATTGAAGACAGATTTTTTTCACACAATATATTCTGATTATGGTTTTCCCTTCTCCTGCTCCTCCAAGATTCTCCCCACCTCCCCTCCCATCTGAATCCACACCTTTTCTGACTCTCATAAGAAAACAAACAGGCAACTAAAGAATAAAATAAAACAAACAAATTGAAATATGACAGAACAAACTAGAAAAAGAGTCAAAGAAAAAGCATAAGAAACATAAATACACACCGAGACACATATGTTCATACTCACAGGAATCCACTAGAAACACAAAGCTAGAAGTCATAATACATACACAAAGGATGTAGAAGGTTTTAAAAAATGCTCTGAAAAACTATGAGATAAAGAACCTCCAAAGATGCCACTGAGTTCCTCTTGTGTTAGCCGTCTACTGCTAGGCATGGGGCCTGGCCTTAAGAGTGGTTTCTAGCCGGGCGGTGGTGGCACACGCCTTTAATCCCAGCACTCGGGAGGCAGAGCCAGGCAGATCTCTGTGAGTTCGAGGCCAGCCTGGGCTACCAAGTGAGTTCCAGGAAAGGCGCAAAGCTACACAGAAAAACCCTGTCTCGGGAAAAAAAAAAAAAAAAAAAAAAAAAAATGAGTGGTTTCTATCCCCAGTAAGACTCCATCAGAGAGAACTGCTTTTTGATTTGTGAGTGATTATTCATTGGAGATTCTGGGAGGGATGGGGCCTTGTGTCCACTTCTCCTCTTGGCTCTGGGACCCCATTTGGCTTAGACCTGAGCAGGGCCTGTGCATGCTGCCACAGTCTGTGAGTTCATCTATGTGTCAGTCCTGCTGTGTTTAGAGGGTCTTGTTTCCTTGTTGTCCTCCATTGTAATAGGACATCAGACCTTAGTAGGCCCCAAACCTTAGTACAACTAGCTCCATGACAGACATACCATTCAGGCTATAAAACTCAGCACATAGACAGTACCACCTGCCAAAACTAAAGCGAAAGCTTAGTCCATCCAAATCCATAGTTCTGGGGAAGTCTCTACATGTGCTAACATGGCCTTTTGGCTTCTGTAGGTCTGCTTCTGACTAACTGTTCTTGTTAACCGAAGTATGTCAACCCAGGACATGTTTTTTTTTTTTCTTTTCATAAAAGCTCACCCCGAGAAAGGCTCAGGGTTACACTGGGATCCCCAACACTCAGTGTAGTCTTTGGATGGCTAATAAAGACTTTCTATTGACTTGAATCTGTATCCAAGTGGTATTCTCTGGTGGATACCACACCCTACAATGCCTTTCCCTCTGCCTCTAACAATCTTTCTGCCTCCTCTCCCATGAGGTTTCCTGAGCCCTGAGGGGAAGGATTTGATGGAGACATCACATGTAGGACTGAGTGAGTGTTCCAAGGTCTCTCACTCTCTGCACCTTGTCCAGCTGTGGATCTCTGTATTTGTTCCCAGCAGCAGCAGCAGAGGAAAGCTTCTCTAATGATGCTGAGCAAGGCACTGATCTATGAGCATAGCAGAATGTCATTAGGAGTCATTTTATGGCCATGTTCCTTTAGCAGAACGTCAGTGTCTTAGTTGGGGCTTCTATTGCTGCAACAAAAAACAGGTTGAGAAGGAAAGGGTTTGTTCGGCTTACACTTCCACAGCACTGTTCTTCCTTAAAGGAAGTCAGGACAGGAACTCAAACGGCAGGATCCCGGAAGCAGGAGCTGATGCAGAAGCCATGGCGGGATGCTGCTTACTGTCTTGATTCCCCTGACTTGCTAAATGTGCTTTAGATAGATCCCAGGACCACCAGCCCAGTAATGGAATCACCCACAATGGGCTGGGCCCTCCCCCACCAATCACTAATTTAAAAAATGCCCTCCATGGAGCTGGAGAGATAGCTCAGTGCTTAAGAGCGCCAGCTGCTCTTCCAGAGGACCCTGGTTCAATTCCCAGCACCCACGTGACAGCTCACAGCTGTGTGCAATTACAGTTCCCAAGGATTTGGCATCCTCACACAGACATACATGCAGGCAAAACACCAATGCATATAAAATAAAAATAAATACAATCTTTAAAAAAAAATACCCTGCAGGCTTGTCTACAGCCTGATCTTCTGGAGACATTTTCTCAACTGAGGTTCCCTCCTTTCAGATAAATGTAGTTTGGGTATCAGGTTGACAAAAGACCAGCCAGCACAATAGTTTGGTTTCCCCCTAGGTTCCTGGCCTACCTGGTCTCAGGTTCTAGGTCACCCCTGGTAGTGTCAAGGATGGGCCTTAAATCTGATCAGATGCTGGTTGGTTACTCCACAGACTTTGTACCACTATTGCATTAGCACATCTTGCAGGCAGGTCATCCTTGTAGATCAAAGAGTTTGTAGCATGCTAGTGTTTACCTTCCTCCTTTCATAGTGTACAGATACCTTCAAGAACCATGGGCACTAATCATGAACACAACTGTAAGCAAGTTGAAGGCTTAGTCTAGTTAGCTGGTCACTGGGATCTATGACAAATTACCTTATCTCCATTTTCTAACCTCCACAATTACATCACGATGTCATCTACCTTACAGGTTTTAAGAGTGAACAAAATTACTTATTTACAGATCACAGTGACGATGCTATATGAACTTAACACACATAAACTGATACTGTAATGGGCAGATGTTAAATGCTGAACATAGGTTGCTTGAAAATTGGCCCCTTAGATGGATAGGACTTTTCAAAGAGATACTATAAACTTGCAGTGTTTTATTCTTATAGCAGCATGGTAACAAGGTAAAACATAAAGACTGCACCTCAGTGACAGAGATGTCTAAGAAACTTTCCCAAGGTGACCTTATCTGCTCGTGATCCAGGCACAGTCCTTCTACCTTGGCCTACCAGCTTCCACTGCCAACACTCCATTCTCATGTGACTGATTATACACCGCTGTCCATCAGACTTTCACATTATTTGTAATCCCTCTGCTCTAGCAGATGATGACTCCAAATTCCAGGTCTACTGAGATAAGGACTGCACTGCTCAGCTCTCGGGAGCCAGAGGAGCCATACACTGGGAGCCACTGACAACTGATGCCTGTCTTCCTCTCCTGTCTAATCTAACTTCTGCCTGGCTCACACTGTCTGGCCACCTCGGTAAGAAAGGTCCTGACAGCCTAGCCTGATTCTTACAAGGCTTATCAACATCTTCTGGTTAGCATCCTATTTGTATGCAAATAAGCCACTTGCTTTTGTTGCTTGTGGATTTATCACCGCTATAAATTGGAGCCCTTGTCTTCTGGATGCGGAGAGTTTGGGAATATAGGGGCTTCTGGAGGCAACTTTGTAGGATAAGAAGTGCCGTTTCTCAAAGCTAGGGAGATGTTTCCACTGGTAAAGTAATTACACCACCAAGCATGAGGAACTAAGTCTGATCTCATCTCCAGCACTCACAAATTCACATTTGGAAAAAAAAAAAAAAAAAAAGGCTAACACTGACTCTTGTCAGTGCTTGGGATGAAACAGAAGGATCCTTGAGTGGGGAGGGGGAGGCGGTCAATGGCCAGCTAGCCTAGCAGAATTGGTGAGCTCTAAGTTCTGTGAAAGACCAAAAAATAAGACAGGAAATTGAGGAAGACACCTGGCACCAACCCCAGGCTTCCATATCCATGCATGTATGTGTACACATACACATGCAATTGCACACTCTTGTGTGCACTCACACAGAGAGGAGAGAGAAAAAAAAAAACAGACTCAGGTAGATGTGGGTTTTTCCAAACTCACCATTTTAAAGTGGAGGTTGGGACAAGTGGGCTAGCTTGCAGGGTAAAGACACTTGCAGTGAAGTCTGATGTCCTGAGTTCAATCCCAGGAACCCACACAGTAGAAGGAAAGAATAAACTCTCAATAGTTGTCCTCTGACCTCCACACAAACACTGAGGTATGTGCATTGCCACATAGATACATACATACCTACATACATACACACACACACACATGCACACACAACCTAAATAAGTAAGTATGAAAATATTTATTTTCATTTACTCTCTCTCTCTCTCTCTCTCTGTGTGTGTGTGTGTGTGTGTGTGTGTGTGTGTGTGTGTGTGTGTGCATGTGTATGTACTTACATGATCTGTGGATCAAACTTGGGTCATCAGGCTTGGTGACAATCTTCTTTCCTGCTAAGTCATCTTTCCAGCTCAAAACCAAAAAACGTTTTAATTAATTGTGCTTGAATCAAAGTAACATTAGTCTATTAATCAATTATTTTTCAATAAAAGCTATTTTAAATAAAACTCTGTATGTCAACTATTGACCGTTTTTTATGTGAACAATCTCATTCAATTACTATGAAAAAGCACAAATATCATCACCTGAAAGCCAATAAATAATTTAGTATTTCAAGAGGTTTGATGGGAAACATAAGTCAAAATGAAGAATAAAAGTCACCTCATTTGAAAATGAAGACGTGCTTAAAAACCCACAATTGCTCAATGAAAATTGAATCATTGTAATTGACAACTACCCCAAACAAAGTAATCACCAAGGAGAGCTGATGTCACCTCCAGCACCAGACCTGAGAGGTGCTCCAAGACTGGGTGAGCCTGGCGGCTGTGCAGAGAGATCAAACACACAGTGGTGGGGGGAAGATGATGGCCTACCAAAATACATTAAGTCACACCAAAATATGAATTTTTGTCATCAGACTCTGAGACGGCGTCCCTGAAACATTTTTTTGTGCTATTGTCTTAAAAATAATAATTAAAAACAGTTGTGTTTAATACAAATATCAACGTGAAATCGAAAGAAACAAGGTGAAACGATGGTCTGGTGTTTCCCTCCGAGCTGCAACAGCTACATAAGCGATGAGGCCTGTGAGGCCTGGGCGACATAAGAGCCACGAATTCAAAGCTTGCTCCTTTCTGATTCGCTCTTCTCAAAACCTAGGTGGGTGCTTAGCACCCTTAGGACCAAGGAGTGGCACAGAATCTCAAGGCATCAGGGACTGCCTAGATCAGAAGAGTTAGAGCAGTCAGAGCAAACCAACTTGCCCCTCGTTCGAAAATCCCCCAAATAGAGACGCGTAACACTTCAGGCCCAGTGTCAAGCAGGTGTCTGGGTGTGCCTGGGAGACATGGCTTTGATAGCAACAGACCACCTGCTGTTGGGGAATATTATTTTAAGGTGTGTTACTTTTGTTTTATGTTGCATTTGTTTAACTCTGTGAAGCTGTGCTATTGTGCCTTTCTAAAACACCTGATGGTCTAATAAAGAACTGACTGGCCAATGGCAAGGCAGGAGAAAGGATTGGTGGGGCTGGCAGGCAGAGAGTATATACAGAAGGAGACAACTGGGAGGAGAGAGCAGCCAGAGAAGACATCAGTCCAGCTACTCAGCTACACAGCCAGCCACAGAGTAGGAGTAAGATTTACAGAAGTAAGAGAATTGGAAAAGCCCAGAGGCAAAAGGTAGATGGGATAATTTAGGTTAAGAAAAGCTGGCTAGAAACTAAGCCAAGCTAAGGCCAGACATTCATAATTAAGAATAAGCCTCCATGAGTGATTTATTTGGGGCTGGGTGGCGGGAACCCCCAAAAAGAGTAAAAAACCCCAACAACAATCTGTTCCAACCTTTAGAGCAGTGGTTCTCAATCTGTTGGCCATGACCCCCTTTGGGGTCCAATGGACCTTTCACAGGGGTTGCCTAAGACCATAGGAAAACACAGATCTTTACAATGTATAACAGTAGCAAAATTACAGTTATGAAGTAGAAACAAAAATGATTTTGTGGTTGAGGTCACCACAACATGAGGAACTGTATTGAAAGATCTCAGCATTGGAAAATGAGACCTGACAGTATGCGTTATACTCTTCCTCCAAGCCCACACATCCTCCAGTACAGTGTTTTCAATGCCAACCTCCCCAATCCTCAAATTAGTGGCCCTGGATGGAGGGATACAAGCTGTTTGTTACCCCCCCCCAAAAAAAACAAAAAACAAAACAAAAAAAAACAAAACAGGGAATGGCACCATCAGCATGTTTGAAATAAATGCACTCCTCCTAATCCCAGAGGCTTGAACTCCACTCTGGGCTGCCAAACTAGGAAAGGAGCGCCAGGCTTGGAGTGGAAAGCCGTCAAGTGTGGACTAATGGGTAGCACACACGTTAAAAGCAAGGAGGAGAAGAAAGCAGAAAACAGGGAGCTGTCTCTTTGCAGCAGCCTGGGTTTCCCATCAGATGTGTCAAATGTCCCCTAATTGAGTCATCAGCAAACCACACAGTCCACTTCAGCAGAGGAGCTCGCAGGAGGTGCCACCAGGGAAGATCTTAGCTCTGTTCTCACTGAGGACCTAGTCGTTAATACCTTCTGAATCCCACTTCAATTATAAAAGACATGAAATTCTTCCCCATATGCCCTCAGCTTTGTGTTTAAAAAAAAAAAAAGGCAAATTCTTATTCTTTTGTCATCCTCTGCTGCGCCCTGAAAGCTCTAACAGCGGCTGGTGTCGGAGTGTTGCTTCGGGGGCAACACCATGTTTAATTGCTTCATGCATGGATGGCATTTTATGGGGCCTTCTTCACTCTGTATTTAACAGTGTCACCACTGATGGACTTTCGCTGCTGGAGAGTATGCCTTGGTCTCCTGCACACTGTTTTGTAACTGATGGGAGAAGCTGCCCTCTCATTTGGTGAATTGCGTCCGGCCTTTCCAGCCCAGTGGTCATTAATGTTTGTTCTCATCCGATGGGCAGAGTCACAGCAATGCAGCTCTCATTAGCTCCCGCTCAATTAAGAATAATGCTCCTCTCCCCAGTGGCTCAAGCGCTGCTACCCGTGTGCTCCAGACGACGCTGTTCGAATGGCACAGTGGGAAGAAGTGAGGAGGTCGCACAAGCTCCTGATGCTGCACTTCCCAGCCTGAGAATATAAGACCCCTGCTAGTTCCTCCAACCCCTCCCATCCCCCCACTTCCGATGAGCAAGGCTGCTAACTGGCATGGCTGCGCGCTTCCATGTACCAGCAAGTGCCCTAAAGGATGTACGTAAATTAGCTCATGCAGTCACAGCAAAATGTTTATGAACTCCAAGATCAAAGAGCGCCCTGAAACAGTTCAGGTTCTCTTCTTGACACCTAGGAGGTTGGCCCTTGGGCAAGCCATGAAGAGGAAACCTCTTCTGTTGTTCTTGAACTAGATCCAACTGGCTGTAATGTCAACCTCTGGGGTCAATTTCTCCTTGGGTGAATCCCTTTCCTTTTGTTCCCGTGCCTTGGCCTGTCCCCACACTTGCAGAAACTGGCATGTGGTCACCAGGGACCTGAAGGAAAAAAAGGAACAAAACAAAATTTCCTAAGTCCAGGTAATGTCATGTTTACACATCTGCAGTGAATTGGGTTTGAAGATAGCCAATTGGAGCTGTGCTAGCAAGCAGTTCCGGGGAGGACACTTGGCTAATATATCAAAACTTTAAGTACACATGCCCTTTCATTTAGGCCTCCTACTGTTGGGAATTTATCCTGAAGAATGAAGAAAGAAACCGAGAGGATGGCTGTTTGGTAAACTGCCTGCCAAATAAGCAAACAAGACCTCAGTTTGGATCCCCAGCACCCGTGTATAAAGCTAAGCAGGACAGCACATGCCTGTCCTCCCAGCACTGGGGAGGGAGAGGCCACCGGATCCCTGACTGGCTGACCAGCTTGTCTAGTTGAATTGGTGAGACCCAAGTACAGTGAGAGAACCTGTCAGAAAAATAAACTGGATAGTAAATGAGGAAGATGCCTAAGATCAAATGTTCATCAAATGCACACACACACACACACACACACACACACACACACACACACACACGTGAACAAGTATGCATACAAAATAATGAATGGAAGATAAGTGTCTCCCTGAGGATATTTGTTTATTATCTTAATAGCATAATACTGTAGAGTCCAAACAAGGGACTGGCTAACTAAATTATAGTACATTTGCATAATGGAATATTATATAGCCATAAAAATATAAGGCATGTCTGGTATGTTCAAGATCCTAGGCTCAATCTCCGGCAGTGCACACACAATCATGATGTATCAGTTACTTTTCTTTTGCTGTGATAAAACACCATGACCAAGTCAATGTATAGAAGAAGGAGTCTACTTCGGCTTTGGGTTCCAGAGGGTTAGAGTCTGTGATGGAGGAACAAAAGTACGGCAGTAGGAGCAGAGGGCTGAGGGCTCACATCTCAACCTGCAAGCATGAAGCAGAGAGATCAAACTGGGAATGGCTTGAGTCTTTAAACTCTCAGAGCCTGTCCCAGATGATGTACTTCCTCCAAAAAGACCAAACCTCCTAACCCTACCAAGAGCACCATCAATGGGGGGCACCTCATTCAAACAAGCAAATCATAATAGTAATAAATAATTCTGTTTTAAATCTCAATGAAAGAATAGCTATCATATCTGTTAAGCAAAACAGTAACACAGTGTTATGTTTTATGTGCCTACTTTCTGTTATTCTGTCTTCACACTCTTCCTAACATGAAACTGACAATCTGGGAAATGATGTCAGCTGGCTTGTCGTCAGGGTCGACAGGGATACTTACTTTTGCTCTGTGCCCTTTTGAAGGTTTTGAATTTATGGCACAGGAATGAATCATTTATACAAAACAAAAGATACTGAATAACATGCAACAAACTCTCAATGTTTAAGTAGGTGTTTAAGATGTTTGTGGTTTATGAAAAGGAGAGACAGAAAGATCTGCAAAAGACAATGAAACAATAATCCAGTCAGCATGCAGACAAAGAAACAAGCATTTGTCAGGGAGACACTATGGCCATGCCCAAGTTGGTCACATCCTCTGGCAGAGCTCTGACCCTTTTCTTACTGTGTGGCACACATTCCTGTTGCTGGGAAAGGGCATTTACACCAGTTGGATTCTTAATCACTAAAGGCAGTCAGTTCTGTCCTGTGGGGAGCAGCCAAGATCCTAGGGGCTTATCTGGATACCACTGTACCTCCTACCTAACCTCCTCAACCAGCTACGTCCCTAACTGTTATG
>CABHPH010148576.1:20399-36884 GCA_902168325.1 Peromyscus nudipes | reverse complement strand
CTTCTTCTTCTTCTTCTTCTTCTTCTTCTTCTTCTTCTTCTTCTTCTACTTCTTCTTCTTCTTCTACTTCTTCTTCATGGTGCTGGGGATTGAACCCAGGGCCTTGTGCCAAGTAGGCAAGCATTCTACTACTGAGCTACACCTCTAAGCCCCACAAACTTAACTCTTCACAATCAAAAATAAGCCAGCAGAAGCCAGTTAGCACAGCTTTACTCATTTACCTGCCAATTAATGATAATACACAGTATGGACAGGTGGATTAATTCACTCCAGCAGTATAGTGTCAGCTGGGGAGAACCAGCTAGAAATCCAAGGTGGGAAGAAATCCACTTTGTGAGCGTCTCACTGTGAGGATTAAAGGAGCTTTGGACGATTGTATTATCTGGAATATTGCTTCCAATCCACACTTCACTTGTGACTAATCCTCCTTTAGGATGAGCCTGCTTGGCAAACAGCCAGGCAGTAGAGGCAGTTTCTTGCTCCTGGTTTTATCTCTGGTAAGACCAAAAGCAAAACAGGACAGAGTACACTTAGCCTTCTTGCTGGTAGATTTTTGTTTGTTTGCTTTTAGACTCTTTAGAACCATTCATTTGTTATAGTAATCGCCAGACAATAGAAACAATAGGTGCCTCTGAAAAATGTAGTTTGAACAAAGCATTGTTGAGTTTTTTTTAAAGGTTGCTTTATTTGTCTCTAGTTTGACATTGATAGGAATAAAAATAAATCTATAAAGAAGTATAAGTACATGCAAATGATGACCACTGGGGGTCAGATCTAAGAGTAAGGCCAGTTTTGATTATTTTACTATGATTTGTTTGCATTCACAAATTCCTCAAGATTTATAAATAAGACAATCAATGTATTTAAAAACAAGTATCAAATCTATTTCAAATTAATTAATTAAATCTACCCTCAAATTAATTAAGAACAAAAGTACTTTTGAAATATGTGCTTTTGAGATGTTTTTAAGCCTCGAAGGAAATTTCTTACATGTAATTGCCACAGACCTTCAAAGGCAGGTTTCTTTCAATACTGAGAGCCTTATTTGGTCTTTTCTCTTTTGGGGTTCCCTTTAAGTAGAGTGGCTGACGGACACACTAATCTCCTTAACAATACTAAGGGAACCCCTTTTTCGTGGATTGCTCTTAAAATGAAGGGTGTCCCTAGCGTATCTTTCATTTTAATACTGATTTATGGCCTCATAACGCCGATGAAAGATACACAGGGAAATCCAGCAAGGCAGCTAACAAACAAGGCTAAAAACGGTGAACGAGGCTTTGTGTAACCCAGCCTGTTGCCTTCTGCCACGAGCGAGCTAGTCTACCTACTGGGCAGTGGAAAGTTTTAAACTTTTGACAGAAGATTTTTTGCACCCTTTCCAAAAATAGAAAAAAAGCAGCTGGGTGCTCTGCCTCGCTGAAGACCGGCAAGCTTTAAGGAGGCTTATCAGCCACTAAAACACTCCCGGAATCTCAGGACTAGATGATCTCCACCTGTTGAACAAGAAATAGGCACGTGTACGCACTTGGTTACAAATCCGACTGCATCAAACAGAACACTCGCAAAATACAAGAGGAGGGAGAGAAAAAAAAAAAACAGCTGAAAATAAGAGTGATGGAGGAGAGGTGGCTGGTTACAGAAATATAAGTGGCTGCGTAGATCATTAAACTTGAAATAAAACCTTTGCGCAGCTGCTCCCTGGCTGCCGTGAAGTTAGCGGCTTTCGGCTAGCAAAAGCTCCTGCTACCATGAGCCCAAACCATGGAACAAATGAACCATGAACAGAAGCCTCTAGCACTGTGAGCCCGAGTAACCTCTCCAAAATCAAAAGCAGCCAGTCGCGAGGCCCGCCCCTTTAATCCCAGGCCCCTGGGGGCAGAGGCAGGTGGATCTCTATGAGGTCCAGGCCAGCCCGGACTATATAGTGAGACTCTCTCGAAAACAAAACAAACCACAAAATAAAGAAGCAAAACAAAAACAAGAGGGGCTGGAGAGATGACTCCGTGGTTAAGAGCATTTGCTGCTCTTGCAGAGGATCAGTATTCACAGCACACCCAAATGGGCGGCTCACAGCTTCAGGAGAATCCAACACCCTCTTTCTGGTCTCCTCAGGCACCTGCATTTGTATACACACACACATACACACACCCCAAAACGAACAAAACAAAACACAACAACAAAATCCTGTGTAATTATTTTAATCATTCCGAGTGTTACTTGGTTTTGTTTATGTTTTAAATTGTTATGTGTATGGGTGTTTTGCCTACTTGTATGTGCACCGTTTTGTGCCTGATGCCTGCAGAGGCCAGAGGAGGGCATCAGAGGTCTTGTAACTGGAGTTACAGTAGTGATCACCTTGTGGGTACTGGGACTCAAACTCAGGTCCCACGGAAGAGCAGATAGTGCTCTTAACCACTGAACCATCACTTCAGATACATCCCCACATACACATACTTTAGAAAATAAAAATAAATCTTAAAAAACCCAACTTGTACAAAGTAAACATGTATTATTCAGATGTGTTCTTTACCTTTTTAAGACAGGGTTTCATGTAATCCAAGGTAGCCTCAAACTTACTCTGTAGCCAAGGCTGGCTTTGAGCTCCTGCTCCTCCTGTTTCTGCTTTCCTGGTGCAGAGATGAATGGTGTGTGCTACCACGTCCAGCTTCAAATATGCAAGTACTTTCTCATTTTCACTGCTGCCTCTGTAAACGGTTATGACATATATATGATATATGCATTTCTATAGCATTGTCTGGTCTAATTCTCATGAACTTACACTCATGAGATATATGATGATCATCTCTATTTCAGAGATGAGGAAGCCGGAACTGGGAAAAGTGAGCTGCCTGATGTTCTGAGGCTGGCTAATGGCAGAACCACCCGGAACCTCTGACTTCAAAATCCACACCTGTGTCTGTTCTGTTCCACCATGAAGCCGTACAAAGCCGAGCATCTCCTCAAGAACCTGGGGTGTGTATCTCAGTGCTTTGTCTACACAAAGAGCATGGCTAAGTAAGAAATAGACCTGTTTACTGATGGTCCCTGTAGCCACAATTTCACCAGCCCACAGAGGACATAAGAGAAAGGCACACAGACCTTCGTATGTTCTATGCCACTCTCAGTCCTAAATTAACTGAATCTCCTTTTGGTATCTTTAGCTCTGAGCTGAGATCAAAATGAAGGAGAAAGATATACAATTTCTATTCTGAAAGTTATCGCCTACAGGGAGTTATTACAAAACTTTATTCTTGTCCCATGATTCCAGTATGCTTTTAGCACAAGAATTTGTCGTTGCTAGAATATAAACAATTTATATGAATCTGTGCTTTTTGTCAGAAGTAGTAAAGGCAACTGCACATTAGGAAGTTCGTGTTCATAAAACAGATTATAAAAGATTTATAGAGCCAGGCGGTGGTGGCGCATGCCTTTAATCTCAGCCCTCAGGAGGCAGAGGCAGACAGATCTCTGTGAGTTCGAGGCCAGCCTGGTCTACAGAGAAAGATGCAGGACAGGCACCAAAACTACACAGAGAAACCCTGTCTCGAAAAACAAACAAACAGACAGACAAACAAACGAAAAAAGATTTATAGTAGCCAGGTATAATGGCACATGCCTTTAATCTCAGCCCTCAGGAGTCAGAGACAAGTAGATCAAGGCCACCCTGGTCCACATAGCAAGTTCCACATCAGCCAGGGCTACAAAATGAGAACTTGTCTCAAAAAGAAAAAAAAATTATAGAAGATGAGAACAAAAGTTTGAGTAGTATTTTTAAATTAAAAATTCCATTTATTTTTATTTTATGTTATGGGTGTTTTGCCTGCATATATGTGTGCAGTACCCTTGAAGAAGAAGGGGACATTAGATCCCCCGACTGCAGTTGTGGGTGGTTGAGTCACCTTGTCAGTGCTGGTAATCAAACCTTTGAAACAGCAGCTAGTACATTTAACTGCTGAGCCATCTCTCCAGCCCAAGAGTGGTGTTTTCTAAAAGGGTGATGACCAAGAAATCCCCTACCTCCTCCCAATATGTTCCCATACAGATTGAAGTATTTTCAGAGCCAAATTTGAGTTAGGAGGCCATAGAAGGTGTAAAATAAACCTCAGACTTCTCTGGTTTGAGCCTTCCCCTTCCCCAAAATACCATGCACGACACACACACACACAATAATAATTAGGTCATGACAACATAGCTGATGCAATTTCATGATGGCCCTATGATTAAATAGCTGAAATTGGTTTTATTAAATAACCTAAAACTAATTTGAATACTTTTCTGAGTCTAGGATGAACTTTTTTTAAAAAAAGTCTTCTCTTACATTTCTATCACAAAAACCAATCGTGACTTACAACAAAAGCATTTCATTGAATTGTTTGCAGAAGATAGTAGCCAGTGTTTAAAGTATATTGCACACAAAGGTATGCCAATAAATGTCTGGTGGGGGTTAGAAAGCTGACCTAGTGATTCCAACAGAAATGTAGATTAGATTCCTGAAAGTCCAGGCTCATTGCTGACACATGGTGTATGCTTAGGCAAGTTATTGACTCGCTCGCTATCTCAGGTTCTCCACCTGAGATATGGGGTAGTCATATTTGCTGTTAGATAACGTCAGCAGAACACTTGGAGAACTTCAGACAGAGGCACCAGGAGTGTTCTGCTATCTGCAGCATGACCTCATACTGTCTGAGGAGTGGCTCTGCCAGGCTGATTATTCTAACACCTTATTTCCAAATATTTCTTCAACTTGTTTTCTGCCTTATTCATTTCTAGGTATACCCCCTAGGTATTTTCATTGTGTTGTTTGTGTTCTTAGAAAATTGATGCTTTGAAGAAATCAATAAACTAGGTTTTAAGGGTTTTTTTTTTTTTTTGCTTGTGCTTAAGATCTAAAAATAGCCTTTAACAGTTTTCTAATTAGGGAAAATGGCTACCCAGGAGGGTTACGTAGTATTAGCTTATTCTAGGCATTCCTCTTGCTTACTTGTAATTTATTTCATATTACAAGATAATATATAGTACACATATATTTTATATTCCTGTTTGCTCCATGAAAGATTTAGGGCAGATATGGAAACTGCCATAAATGTTGATATTTGTCTTTTTTCTTTTCAAAAAATTTTAATTAAAATTTATATGTATTTATTTATGTGTTTATGTGTGGGATGTGTGGCCATGCCATGCATGTGGCCAGAAAACAACCCACAGGGAGTGGATTCTCTCCTACCATGTGGCTAGAGTTCAGGTTATCTGTCTTGGTACCTTGACCGGCTGAGCCAATGCACTGGCCCTGTTCATGTCTCTTTTCTAGAGAAATGAGATGGTAAGAAGGTGAGGGTTAGTTACTTAAAACTAAATCTAAACTCAACTGATAGTTCAACTAACCAATACCTGATGATCTCTTTGGGAAAACTGCAAAGGCTGTAAAGGTCAAAGAGCCACCTTGGGAATGACCAGTTGACTAAAGAAAAAAAAAAAAGCTTCTGATTCAATAACAAAACTTAGAGGTAAAGTCAGAGATAAGCAGTTGGCTGTGTTTCTCAAGAGCAAAGCACTTCATTCCCTCTGTATCTGTCAACATGCTTATCTATAGCTAATAAAAATATTTCAGAGAAGCACCTTTGGTCTTTGGAATCTACTAGTTAATAAAAGAAAGCCTTATTTTATTTCTAAAGGAAGAAGTCATTGGCAATCTGTCAAATAAGATAGTGTGTGTGTAGGCTGGGGGATGAAGTCAGGGGGATGAGATTACAGATGTGGTCCTGCTTTTTATGTGGGTGCTGGGATCCAGTCCCTGGTCCCCCTGCTTGCACACCAGGTACTTTACTGACTGAGCTCTCTCCCAGCCCCAAAGATACTTTTTTTTTTTAAAGCAGCATTACACTACTCAAACACAGCTTGAAATATCATTTGGACAGATCATGAACTACAAGAGAAAAAGACCCCTTTCAGAGGAGATATCAAACATTACAGTAAATGATTTTCAATTATAAGAGCTTTTGACAATTTTCTAGAATCAGTATTGAGAGAGACTAAATTATCATCAACCGTGTTGATAAAATTCCTTCCCAGGGAAGGCCCCTATGACAAACCAAGGTACAATTCACCAAAATTTACCAGTGGAAACAAGGAATTATTAGCCTTACTCACAGAGCAATGGGTGAGAGGTTACCAACAGTAGTGTAGGTGATGTTAGTGATGTTAAACCAGCCATACTGGCAAGTCTGCACTCAGCAGATGATGACTTCTCCATGGCTGTATAGATGGAACCACCTTCCCCACCTACGTCCTCTAGATCCTCTCTCAAGACCATGAGCAATTAGGGCAGAGGTACATACAACTAATTGAGAAGTGTTGCTGGATACTCAGGTCAGGGTCCCATGACCCTCCCCGATCCTCTCTAGGAAAGAAGATAGAGTCAGTGGGCCAGCTGTGATGCTCTTTTGTAGACTGGCCCAGCAGAACTCCTGAAGATGGTGACAGTTTGCTCAGGGCATAGTCCTGTACCAAAATGTAATGTGCATTTAGATTAGGAGATCAGAATTATAGTAGTACTTTCTCGTTAGAAAGATATTCTTTCTTCCCCCTAGCCCACCCCCCATTCCCATCTCCTCCAGGGCAAAGACTCCCCAGAGGATTGAGATCAACCTGGTGGACTCAGTCCAGGCAAGTCTAGTCCCCTTCTCCCAGGCTGAGCCAAGCGTCTCTGCTAAGCCCCAGGTTTCAAACAGTCAATTCATGCACTGAGCACAGGACCCAGTCCCACTGCCTGGATGCCTCCCAAACAGGTCAAGCCAATCAACTGTCTCACCTATTCAGAGGGCCTGATCCAGTTGGGGGCCCCTCAGCCATTGGCTCATAGTTCATGTGTTTCCATTCGTTTGGCTATTTGTCCCTGTGCTTTATCCAACCTTGGTCTCAACAATTCTCGCTCATATAAACCCTCCTCTTTCTCACCAATTGGACTCCTGGGGCTCCACCCGGGGCCTGGCCGTGGATCTCTGCATCCAGTTCCCTCAGTCATTGGATGGGGTTTCTAGAACAAGGGAATCCGTGGCTAATATGTAAAATTAAATTCTATTGTAAAATAAAATAAAATAAATTTAAAAAAAAAGATATTCTTTCTAATAGAATTCCAGCAATAGAAGGCTACAGGTTTCATCAGCTAATCCAGAGACCTTACGAGTCAGGTATCATTTTTTTTCCAAATTATATCTGTTCCATATTTATGACTTATAAGATATGGTTTATTTTCATTTTCCCTTTTAATAATAGCAGATATTATGGTGGGTACAATGATGGTTAGGAATGCATGTTCTGAAGGAGAACAAGAACACTGGTTCTGGAGTCAAGACACATGACTGCAAATCCTTCTAGATCTTCACAGTTACTAACTGTTCTCTGTGTCTTTTTAAAGAGTATATTTATTTTATTTTTAAAAAATTAGGTGTATATGGGCCAAGAACTGTTCACGGTGGCATGCATGCAGTATTGCCCTTGATCTTTGTAACTTTTGAAATAAATATTATTTCCCTGCTGAAGAAAGAGAAACAACATTGGCAAAATGGTTCTTAGGGTGAAGGCAGTTGCTGCTGTATCTGACAAACTGAGTTTGTATGCACATGTGTGCATGGGTGCCCACAGAGCAGAAAGTGACAGATCCCCTGGAGCTGGAGTTATGGGCTGTTGTGAGTCTCTCCATGTGGGTTGCTAGGAATTGAACTCTGGTCCTTTGGAAGAGCAGCAAGCACTCTTGACTCCTGAACCATTTCTCCATCCCCAGTTCTTTGCAGTTTTTGTTTCCTTTTCTTTTATAAATTCTTCTGCAGCAGAGTCTCACTAGGTAGTCCTGGCTGGCCTGGAACTCACTGTGTAGACCAGGCTGGCTTCAAAGTCACAGAGATCTACTTGCTTGCCATTGTCTCCCAAGTTCTGGGATTAAATGTGTGTACCACCATGGTCAGCTAAATTATTTTTTTAATTTAAATCGCTATTTTGTATGTATGTGTGGTTTGTCTGCATGTATGTTAGTACACCATGTGAATGCCTGCTGGTGCGTGTGGAGACTAGAAAATACCCTAGGAACTGGAGTTACAGTTTTGAGCTCCTATATGAGTGCTGGGAATCAAACCTGGGTCCTCTAGCCAGTGCTCTTAAACTGCTGACCTGTTTCTCTAGCACCTCCTCCATTAAAGATTGATATTTATTTAGCATGGTAAGGTAAATTATTTATTTAGTATGGAGGTCAGGGGACAACTTGTGGGAGTCAGTTCCCTTCTTCCATCATGCTAAACCTGAGGACTAAACTCGGTTTGTCAGATACAGCAGCAACTGCCTTCACCCTAAGAACCATTTTGCCAATGTTGTTTCTCTTTCTTCAGCAGGGAAATAATATTTATTTCAAAAGTTACAAAGATCAAGGGCAATACTGCATGCATGCCACCGTGAACAGTTCTTGGCCCATATTCAATAATAGACTTCAATGACCCTCCATTTGCACACCACACTAAGTTTGAAATATAACACGAATGTCTTCTTTGAGAATCAGATTCAGAGACAAAAAAATGTGGGGTTTTGGTTTTTGTTCTGTTTTTGGCATGTGGGTCATGTGTGTGCATATGTGTGTGGAGGTCAGAGGTCAACTCCAGGTGTTTCCTCAGTCACTCTCCACCTTTTTATTTTGAGACAGGGTTTCTCACTGAACCTGTATCTTACCAATTGGCTAGACTGGCCAGGAAGCCTCAGGAAGCTTCCTGTCTCCGTCTCCCCAGCCCTGGGATCACAAGAGCACCTCACACTGGGCTGGGCCTTTTTACATGGGCGCTAGGGATCCGAACTCAGGTCCTCATACTTACACAATAAGCACTTCACCAGCAAAGCCATCTCACTAACCCCAAATGTAGTGCCTGGGATGTTTATCAGGGCAGATCCTTCTCTCAACACCTGAGAGGGAGGAAAAGCAGAGCAGAATGGGAGAAAGAAGTCACGCCGTAGAGTGGGGACTGGCAAAGCCGAGCCTCTCTGTCACCCCAGTTAGGCACTCTATGTGCTTTAGCTAGTCAGCCTTTCATACTTCCACACATTTCCATCTGGGTTTTCTATTTCCGCGAAGGACGTCTGGAGTGTTTTGTTAGAATCTACACTGAGTCTGTACACTACTTTGGATAGTGTAGACTTTCTAATCAGCATTCTTTCAATCTATGAACGTGGGCTGTCTATCTTATGTCCTCTTCAGTTGGTTAATTTGGTTTGTTACAGTATTGAGGATTGAATGCTGGTGCTCTTCCAGTGGAGTAGATCCATAACCCTGGAATTTTCACTGAAGAGTTCATTCATCCCTTGCTTGAATTTGTTCTTAGTGTTGGTTTGTGTGTGTGTGTGTGTGTGTGTGTGTGTGTGTGTGTGTGTGTGTATGTGCATGTGTGTGTGTTTTGAAACTAAATAAATGGATTTCATTGGTAATTTCTTAGCAGTTTTGTTATTGGTATATTACAAAGCTGTACATTTTGTATTTCACAAACTGAATTGATGGGTGGTAACAGTTATTTTTTGGTAGGATATTAGGTTTTTCCTCAGACAAAGACATGCTCAGCACCTGTCATTTATTTCTCTTGTTATATTGTCCTGGATAAGATTTCCAATATTGTATTTAACCAAAATAATGAAAGTATCTATCTGGTTTTTTTTTTTTTTTAATGTATACAGCATGTATGACTGCAGGCCAGAAGAGGGCACCAGATCTCATTATAGATGGTTGTGAGCCACCATGTGGTGGCTGGGAATTGAACTCAGGATCTCTGGAAGAGCAGTCAGTGCTCTTAACCTCTGAGCCATCTCTCCAGCTCCTCTGTCTTGTTCTTAGTTTTAGAAATGATCTGAGTTCTCCTGTGTTGGTATTAGCTTTATCATCTGTAGCTTTTATTCTGCTGGGTTTATTGTATTGAAATGTATTCCTTGTATACCTAATTTTTGAGGGCTTTTTATTATGAAGGAATGTTGAATTATTATTTATTTGCTCATTTTTGTTTTTTTGAGACAAGGTCTTACTCTATAGCCCAATCTGTCCTGGAACTCACAGTAATCCTCCTGCCGCGGCATCCTAAGTGTTGGGATTTGCAGGTGTGAATAAACATACCAGCAGAATTTTATGAAATTATTTTTCTATATCTACTGAAATAATTTTTTTGTTGTTTTGTTGATGATATTGTGTTTTTTTGGTTTTCTTTGGGGGTAGGTTGTTTGTTTTGTTTTTGTTTTGTTTTTTGTTTGTTTGGTTGGTTTTGGTTTTTCCAGACAGGGTTTCTCTTTGTAACAGCTCTGGCTGTCCCAGAACTCTCTTTGTAGACCAGGCTGGCCTTCAACTCTGCCTTCTGAGTGCTGAGATTAAAGGCGTTGTGGGGGACCATCCTTCACCCCCACATTTCCCCAGGGTACTCTTGAGTAGAAGCACCAGGAAATATTAGTTAGAAGGATAGAGGGGAGAGAAAAAGATAGAAAATACAGAATAGCCTGGAGAGGACCTGAATCCTAATCCATCGACCCGACTGTCTCTGCCTTAGGATATTTAAAGGAATGCCAAGGGGTGGAGCAAAAGACCTCCCCCCAGGACAGCCAAGTGCAGACCATCTCAGACACCTGTACTCAGGCCCGTGGTCCAATCATCTTCTTTATGCAGACCTGCTGGGTAAAGCTACTAGGAACCTAAAAATGGGCTCCAACAAGACATGTGCCACCACTGCCCAGAAGATATTGTGTTTTCCATATACTGAGTGGCCCCTGCATCTCTGGGACAATTCCTAGTTGATCATGGTGTATCATCTTCTATGTGCTGCTGGATTCGATTTGGTCGTGTTTCTCCGAGAACTCTTGCACTGTGTTTAACAGGGATACTGGTGTGTACTGTTTTATTTTGTTGTCATTGGTCCTTTTCTGGGTCTAGTACCAGGAGAGTGTTGTCCTCACAGACTGAGTTTGAAGAGTTTCCTTCATTTTAATTCTCTGAAATAGTTTAAGAAGAATTGTTATTGGTTCTTTAAAAATTTGGGAGAATTCAGCAGTGAAGCCTTGTAGCAGGAATCTTAACAGTTCTTATTAATAAAACAAACCTGAGCCAGGTATGGGGGCGAACACTGGAAGGTCAGAGAGACAGAACAAACCACAGCTAACCTCACCTGGCCAACTTCTCAGCTGGTCTTGTTTCCTCAGACTGGAAGCCTCTGTGTCCTCATATCCGAATGGCTCTCAGCTGATCTGTGCTTCTTGAAAGCCTGAATGCTTAACCAGCCAAATGCTTAACCAGGCCAAATGCCTCGAGTTTCTGGTCCTCACGCCTTATATACCTTTCTGCTTTCTACTACCGCTCCCTGGGATTAAAGGCTGGCTTTCTGGGATTAAAGGCATGTGTCACCATGCTTGGCTGTTTCCAATGTGGCCTTGAACTCACAGAGATCCAGAGGGATTTCTGTCTCTGGAATGCTAGGATTAAAGGCATGAGTGCCACAGTTTTCTAGCCTCTGTATCTAGTGGCTGTCTGTTCTCTGACCCCAGATAAATTTATTAGGGTACACAATATTTTGGGGAATACAATACCACCACAAAGCCTCCTGGCCCTGGCCTTTCCTTTGTTGGGAGATTTTCAATACTAGCTCAACCTTGGCAGTTATTACAGTTTTGCTCAAATCTTCCATGTTCTCTTGGTTGCTTTGTGATAGGTTCAGAAATTATCCATTTTTTCCCTAGGTTTTCCAATTTATATATAGTTGTTCATAATAGTCCTTAATGCCTCTTAGTATCTGTGTTATCAGTTATAATGCTTCCTTTTTAAAATTTATCACTATGTGTATGTGTGTATGTGTGTGCGCCTCAACTCACTAGCCTCAAGGTTAACTGTGAATTCTTGATCTTCCTGCCTCCATTTCCCAAATGCTAAGATTAAAGGAGTGTGGTTCAGATTGCAAGCCCAGTGCCACTTTGAGATCTTTGGCAGCAGTTAACTCTGCAGCTCACACATAAATGAGTCTGCATGATAATGAGTATTCAGAGACGGGTAATGACTGGGGGGCACTCACCAGCCTAAGACGTGGCCTGGACAGGTGTCTCCATGACGGGTAAGGTGACCTGCTGACGTCCCACGCAACCTAAGTCAGAAGCTCATTTTCTAGTAAAAGGGGGTCCTTTAGGGCCCTGGCCCCCATTTTGGGTAACTGTTGCCTTGCTTGCTGACCTTGACCTTGATATCCTCCCTATGCTAATTCCCTGCCGGGGTCCACCCTCCTGAATGCTTAAGGGAAGTTCCTTGTCTGTGTATCCTGCATAATGGGAGTTAACAGCTTTAGATGCAAGATTGTAAAACATCAGTAGTGAACTTCTGCCTTCTCCCATTATGCTATAAGCCTGTATTTAAGACCTCCTCCCTCCTTCAATAAATGACATTTGGCATTAAAAAAAATGTGTTTAAAATAAATAAATAAATAAATAAATAAATAAATAAATAAATAAAGGAGTGTGGTTACCAAATCCCAGAAAAATTTATTATTTTTTGATGTAGGCACTTGCTATAATAAACATTCCTCCTAATACCACTGCAGCAACTTCAGTTGCAGAAGCACATGTTTGTCCATAAATATCTATGAACAAGGAAGACTAGCTAATGACCGGATCATTCTACTAGAAATTCTTTAAATCCTTGGTAGGTGCAGTACTAAGTTTGTGACCCTACACGCCAAACAAGGTAGAGGAGTTCAAAGAAGCACCACTGGTAAGAAGTGGAGGGCATGTGTGAGAAAAAATGGAAGAGCCTAAAGATGCTGAGGGATGCTGTGAAACGTGTCTTCTAGACAGGACACAGCCATTGCCCTCATGACTTCATGGCTATGATGGTGACCTGCATATGACCTACCCAAGATTGGGTCTCTCAACAATTCCATCATGGACTGGAGAGGGGCCTCACTCCTCCTTGGGAAGTTCCCGGGAGTAAATGGTTTCTGAGGGAGGGAAGAGTCGTTTTGTTCGGTAGTGTAGCCACTGGCAAGCTGCCCATGTGCTGGTAAATCACCCATCCCCTGTGCTCACATGAGCAACCCTAATTAAACTCGGTGGGTCTTCCCTCCCTCCCTCAGAAACCATTTACTCCCGGGAACTTCCCAAGGAGGAGTGAGGCCCCTCTCCAGTCCATGATGGAATTGTTGAGAGACCCAATCTTGGGTAGGTCATATGCAGGTCACCATCATAGCCATGAAGTCATGAGGGCAATGGCTGTGTCCTGTCTAGAAGACACGTTTCACAGCATCCCTCAGAAATAAAGAGATGGAAGTAGTGGGACTTAATGGAAGGATGTGGTTCTCCAGGCATGAGAGATGATGGGAAAGGGTAATAGAATGAAAATGGTCAAGCCGGGCAGTGGTGGTGCGTGCCTTGAATCCCAGCACTTGGGAGGCAGAGGCAGGCGGATCTCTGTGAGTTCGAGGCCAGCCTGGTCTACAGAGTGAGTTCCAGGACAGGCTCCAAAGCTACAGAGAGAAACCCTGTCATGAAAAACCAAAAAAAAGAAAGAAAGAAAATGACCAAAATACATTATATACATGTGTTAAGTTACCAAAGAATGAAAAATTATTAAAAGAATCTACAAGTTGAATATAATCATGGAGTCTGAATAGATCAGAGAACATCTGAGTAGTAAGAATTAAATTTTCTTGGTTAATTTTTGTGAAACAGGGGCTCGGGTAGCACAGGGTGGCCTCAGATGATGTAGCTAAGGCTGACATTGACCAGAAGGTCGGGATTCCAGGCATGCATGACCATGCCCAACAACAGTAGACAGTTCTAAAGCCTATTTGTTGGGGTTTGCGTCTCCGTCACTTTCCTTTTACTTATTTACATAATGGGTGTTGAAGATCGAACCCAGGGCCTTGTGCACGTGAGGCAAGTGTGTGACGTCCTTGCCCTTTTAACAGGTAATCAGGGTTGGTGAGATGGCTCAGCTGGTAAAGGCAGTTGCCACCAAGCCTGGACCTGAGTTAGATCCCCAGAACCAATGTGGTAAAAGAGGAATGACTCCTATAACTTATACTCATTTTGTGTCTCGCTTTGTGATTCAGATTCCTACTGTATTTTATAATATTACCTCACAGTATTGTGGGAGTTAAATTGTTTAATACATATTACACATGTGGAAATAGTGATTGTCATTAATAGGCAATTAATAGTCCAAATCTCTCTCTCTGTCTCTGTCTCTCTCTCTCTGTCTCTCTCTCTGTCTCTCTCTCTCTGTCTCTCTCTGTCTCTCTCTCTGTCTCTGTCTCTCTCTCTCTCTCTCTCTCTCTCTCTCTCGTTCTTGATTTCTATTTTGTCCCATTCATCATGCAGTGATGAATGAGTGGTTGGATCTCCAGTCCCATGGACCCTGATGCCCACATCTGTCTGTCCTCTGAGGGCACTTGGCAAGAACATGATACACAGACTTACAGGCAAGAAAAAGTCAAGGTCACCATCTCTTCCTAGGATGAGGTGCAACTTAATATATCTAAGACTCCCCCTTCCCCACCCTTCTCTGTCAAGCAGGGTCTTGCTATACATAGTCCTGGCTAGCCTACCATGCATGCACACTAGGCTGTTCTTGAACTAGTGGCAGGCCCCTACCTCCTGAGTGCTGGGGCTACAGATGTGTGAGCTGCCACACCCATCCTTATCTACACCCTTATAGAATCTTGTATCCCTTTGTTGAAGATGAAACAAGAGAAAGTCCATTTAAACCACTGGAAGCCATGCCTCTAGTTTCAGCTACTTGGAAGAAAGAACTGGGAAGATTGTTCTGGAGATTGTCATGGGAAGACATGATCTCAAAACCAAACAAAAATGAGACTGAGAATAGATTTTTAAAACTTGCTCATCAAGAAATGTAACTGCAAAAAAAAAAAAATAACTGCTATGGATATATAATATGTACCATATATATATAATATATATATTTTTTTTCCTAGACAGGAGTGCTATGGGTTATATAATATACCCTCTTAGGCAATATAACAGGATCTAAGACTTGATAGCTGTTTTAGGAGCACTCAAATGGCTGGGCGTGGTGGTGCATGCCTTTAATCCTGGCACTCTGAGTTCAAAGCCAGCGTGGTCTATGTTACATAGTGAGTTCCAGGACAGATAGCTATACAGAGAGACTCTGTCTCAAAATAAAAACAAACAAAAAACAAAACTAAAACAAGCCCCAGAGCACATGCTCCTCTTGCAGAAGACCTAGATTCTATTCCCAGCACCCACACGGTAGCTCATAACTGTAAACTCTAGTTCCAGGAGATGCAATTCCCTCTTCTGGCCTCTGCAGGCACGAGGCATGTGCACATTACAACACATACTGCAGACAAAGCATTCATACACAGAAAAAAATCTTAAAAAAAAACTTTTAAAGGCCACATTTTTCTGTGGCTTCTAAAAACCACACAGACCCCCAGTCTTTTTCTTTGACATATGTCTTCTGAAGGGCTTTCATGACTGATTGGTACCTCTACCATTTGAGTTGGTGGCCCTCATCTCTCCTTACTTATAATACTGCTCAACCCAGGATGAAATCGTTACATAAAGCTCTTAGAAACAGGAAAAAGAAACCACAAAACCAGAGAGATGCACTCTATCTAGGTAAAGCTGATTATGGTAAAGCTTGCTGCTTTTATCCAACAAATTAAATTTTTGATTTTTTTGAAAAGCATTTTTTTAAAAGATTCTGCATGTATGAGTGTTTTGCCTACATGTATGTCTGTGAACCACATGCATGCTTGCTGCCTGAGGAAGCGGTGAGCCTCCATGTGGGTGCTGGAAATTGAACCCGGGTCATTGCAAGAACAGTAAGTACTAACCACTGAGCCAACACCCCAGTCCCTAAACTTTTCATTTTTAATAGGGTTTCACTATATTGCCCAGGCTAGTCCTGAAGTCTTGGGCTCAAGCAATCCTCCCTCAGCCTCTTGAGCAGCTGCAGCTACAAATGTATACCACGGTGGGGCACACTTACCACTATCAATCTCTTAACAATTCCTGCTCACTGCAGGATAAAGCGGGACACAGAGGGGAGGAGCCCAGCCAGTTGTGTGACTTTAAATAAATTCAGTCAGGAAAGGCTGACTACCACTACCTCCTCTACCTCTTTACCAGCCGCTCGAGTTCTCTGGAGTGAGTCATTCATTCCTTGACAGGTTTGAGCGGACAGAATCAAGCTCTGGCCCAGGTTTCAACCAGCAGCTTATGGAAGCTTCTTTTCATCAGAGGCCTTATTGGTTTGTCTCATGACACTGGTGATGGATTTTTTTCCAGTCTTCAAATCATCCACTTATCCCAGAAATTTTTCCATTTCCCACCACTGGGATCTTTCAGGATCATAAAGGTCTCTTAAGTTTTTAAGTTACACACACACACACACACACACACACACACACGTACAGATAATCATCAAGGTCTTACACACACACACACACACACACACAC
>CABHPH010148576.1:0-18000 GCA_902168325.1 Peromyscus nudipes | reverse complement strand
AAAAAAAAAAAAAAATTAAAAAAAAAATTCCGAACCATCAAGTTGAGGATGTACTGGATGGAAATTGCATTTCTTTAAGACAAAAACTGTCAGGTTATAACCAAAGAGACTGCTTTGAATTTACCTACCTTTAAAATTGTGAAGTATCAAATAAGGAAAAGAACTGTGTAACATACCTGCTTTAAAATCTTGGGAGGGCCGTGGAATTCCTTTTTACTGGGGAGTGGGCTTGAGATAGGGTCTGATATGATACATTCACTCTGGCTGGCTTTGCAGTCCAGATGCTACCACCTCAGTTTGTCAAATGCTAACATTACAGGTGTGTGGAATGCTGGGTGTTGAACCCAGGGCAAGGAACAAGCTGTGCAAATGCTCTACCACTAAGCTTTGGCCTCATACCAAGAACTTCTCCAAGTGGGCAAAAGAAGTATAAAAAGCAAATTGTAACAGCTCACCAAGGTAACATCCTAGACATGTGTGAGTAACCCACCTCTCAGAGGCTTTTTGTTACTTTCATGCTTTTTTTTTTAAAGTAACATCTCATTCTGAAAACTTTTTTTTTTTTTTTTAAAGACAGTGTCTTGCCGGGCGGTGGTGGCGCACGCCTTTAATCCCAGCACTCGGGAGGCAGAGGCAGGCGGATCTTTGTGAGTTTGAGGCCAGCCTGGTCTCCAAAGCGAGTTCCAGGAAAAGCGCAAAGCTACACAGAGAAACCCCGTCTCGAAACCCCCCCCCAAAAAAAAAAAAAAAAAAAAACAAAAAAACCCAAAAAAACAAACAAACAAACAAACAAAAAAAACCCAGTGTCTCATGTAGCTCAGGGTGGCAGAAAACTCACTATATAGATGAGGTTGGCCTTGAACCTCTGATCCTCCTGACTGAGATTACAGGCATGTCTCGCCATGCCCAGCTTGCAGTTATTTTTCCCCTTCCTTTTCCTTCTCCACTCGACAATTTCTCTTCCCTTTCCACCTCCCAAACCCCCTTCTCCTCTAAAAGCCGGTGTGTGTGTGTGTGTGTGTGTGTGTGTGCGCGCGCGGGCTGGGGTTGGGGGCAAACTGCACACCCAGGTGATCTTTCACGACTTTCGTCTTTTATAGGCAGAAGCTGAGGACCACACACTTAAATGGTATAAAAGGAAAGGTAATGGGGAAACCCACAGCTACAATTAGAGCTGTCAGACTAATTAGGTCACAAACAAACAAACAAAAAAAAGTCAAAAATAAAGCTGATTTTGAGAAAGGAATCTAGTCCTTCTCTCTGGTCACACCATAGCAAGAATGATTCAGGCAGAATCAAAGCAGATTCTCAGGGAAGTGCATATACTTTAGGCCATGCTAAACACCCTTAATATAGTTCTCAGTGGAAACAGAGAAACGATTCTCTAAAATCACAGATAATCAGGCTACATAAATGATTTAGGTATTCCACTTTTATGTATGAACTTCCTTTAAAAAGAAACCAGTTTTCAAAAACTGCTCCAAATTCCGTCTCTGATTACAAAGTCTGAAAACCGCTCAGAACTGAGACGGGATTCCGCTTCTCCCCTCACAAGCAGCTGCCCCCTTTCAGGGCGTTTTCGGGCTGCACAGGGAGCACTAGGTGAGAAATGCGGCTCCAGAGCCCATTCAGCTTGTCTGGGTCCATGTGGTTGTAGGAGCTGGCCGTGTCAGAGTTGGTGAACTTGACTTTGAGGAAATCCCTCACTTTCTCTTCAATCTCCTTTAGGCCCAGACTGGCTGCCAGGGTCTTCTCCTCCAACAGCACCGTCAGGACCAGGGCTACGTCTTTGAAGGCTGCGTTTTCGTGGTCACAGTATTTGTAGAAGATCAAGGTTGAGCCTGCAGGCAGGGACTCGAAGCGGTGTACCACAGCTGCGTTCTGGCCATTTCTAAACCCATCGCTCAGTTCCTGATCGACTTCTTGTTTGACGCGGTCGCTGTCTTGAGCGGCTTTCCCTGCCCCGTCGATCCGGATGGCCCGGACACTGCGGAAGGAAGAATAGGCGTCGGCGATCTGCTCGCTCAGGCACTTGAGCACCTCTTCGGCGTCTTGGGCTGCCGTGAGCAGAAGGATGGCAGGCTGGGGCCGAGGGAGCGAGCTGTTGAGATGTCTCTCGAGGAATGTTGTGCCTCTTTTCCACAGCTTCTCATCCTGACTCTGGTACTTAGACTGAAGTTGTCTCATCTGGTTCTGGAATTCTCGAACGGCAGTGGTTTCTACCGCCGGAGTATGAAAGAACCAAAACAATCCGATGGCAAGGGCGGCCACCAGACCGAGCAGCCACCACTTTATCTTGACAGGAGGCTCCCCTGGGGCTTGTTCAGCAACTTCTGCACAGGGGGGAAAAACACATATTACGTTTTCTTAGATTCGAGGGCGAGGGATTTCCTTTTATTCTGTGTATGTGCATGTGGACGCAGGTGCTCACTCCTCTGAGGTCAAATGTAATGGGTCCTCCTGGAGTTAGGGTACAGGTGACTGTGAATGCCTGAGGGGTGCTGGGAATTCACCTGGGTCCTCTGCATGAGCAGAACATACTCTTAACTGCTCAGCTTTATCTCTGGCCCCATGCGTGACTCTGTCTAGTACTCAGTATGTAGACCAGGCTAGCCTGAAACTCCCTGCCTCTGCCTCTTGAGTGCTGGGATAAAAGGTGTGTCCCACCATGCCTGACTAAGAGGGAGTACTTTAAAGAAGGGAGCTGGTAATTTTCTTAAAAATAAATATATCCTCTTCAGGAAAAGCTCATAAAAGCCTAAGTTATGGAGATTATATATACATATATATCATAAATATTAGAAAGATAATAGTTTCTAAAGAAAAGTAATTTGAATATATTTAAATAAAAATTTTCATATTTAAAATTTTCATAATTCAGAAGTAAACTCAGAATAAAATTTCATAATTTCAGAAGTAAAACTGTTTATAAAGCAAGACTTATGAGTATTTTCTCATAGTTGAGAAGTACATAGTGGATGCTTTATAAAACTGTTTAATTTAGAAACCCAATAGTTAACATGGCTGGCTATCTGGGGTAGAACATTTCTGAAGTATATAAAGGATCCGATATAAATGAATGCATTCCATATGCTACACCAGCTACTTGTCCATGTAAATTAACTGTACTGTTACCTATCTTGGTGGCATGCAAGTTGACAGTGTTAAAACTCTGGCACTAGGGCTGGAGAGATGGCTCAGAGGTTAAGAGCACCAACTGCTCTTCCAGAGGTCCTGAGTTCAATTCCCAGCAACCACATGCATCTATAATGAGACCTGGTGCTCTCTTCTTACCTGCAGGCATACATGCAGGCAGAATACTGTATACATATAATAAATCAATCAATCTAAAAAAAAACCTCTGACACTAAACTTGTCATTATTACTGGAAATAATTATGGTATCATTTTGCTTATATAATGCTTTTCAATTTATACAGCATTTTTCATAGATCACTTCATTTACCAACAAATAATATACTTGTAATACCACTTCTGAATCTTCTATTTATGGATTACTTTAGCCTAATAGATGAACAGGGACCTTTTAGAGCAGCAATCTCAGAGTGTGGGCTGCAGCTATCTTAAGCAATATTTAGTCAGTGTTGTTCCCCAAATTAACAGTAAGGTTTTTTTGTTTTGTTCTGTTTTGTTTCTCAAGACAGGGTTTCTCTGTGTAGCTTTGGAGGCTGTCCTGGAACTCACTCTGTAGCCCAGGCTGGCCTCGAACCCACAGAGCTCCGCCTGCCTCTGCTTCCCGAGTGCTGGGATTAAAGGCATGCGCCACCCCCCACCGGCCAATAGATACCAGTTTTATAATGGCAGGAACAGTATTTCCCAACTCTGATTCTCACCAGAAACTCTGGAGCTACACTGGAAGCAATACCGCCGTTCTTCAAACAGCTGTGCAATGCAGGAGTCTGGCTAACCACAGAGAGTGGTCGTTTGTTTTCAAGTGAAAACGGTGTCCACTTTTTAAAAAGTGGTTATGCAACTTGCAGGTCAGTTGCAAAGCCCTTTTCCGGTCCTTACACAGAAAACTGAGACTATGTACTCAGAGTTAAAGGTCTTGAGTTGTGGTTTTTTATGGTGCTAGGGATCGTGCCAAGGGCCTCACACATGCTGGACATTTACACCAAGCTACACCCTGCCGCAGCCTGAGGACTGAGATACAAAATTGTTAGCTACTTCATGACGGACAGCCTTAAATGAAACTGGTTCGTCCTCTCTCCCTTCACAAAAGGATTCCATTTCTTTATTATGTTTGTATACGCATGTGGAGGTCAGAGGACAGTTGTCAGGAGTCAGTTTTCTTCTAACATGTGGGTACTGGGGAACAGACTCCGGGCATCAGGCTTAGGCAGGCAGCTTCACTACTGAACCATGGCACCAGCCCCTCCCCGGATTTGTTGTTGCTGTTGCTTTTGTTTTTTTTTTTTTTTTTGAAATGGTCTCTCTGCATAGCCCTGGCTGGCCTGGAACTCACTATGTAGACCACGCTGACCTTGAACTCACAGAAATCTACCTGCCTCCTGAGTGTTAGGTGATCCTCCTGTCTTCCCCTCTTGAGTGCTGGGATTACAGGCATGGGATACACCTGGCTATGCAGACTGCTTTAAAGATGAGTTCTCACTTTGTAGTCTGGGCATGATTCTCCTGCTTCAGCTCCCCACCACACCTAGTAAAAATCTGCATAGCTTAGTGAATCAGAATTTTCTAATGACCAATGCATGACGTCCCATTCAAATTCTAAGAAATTAAGCAAGATGTGGTGGCACACACCTGTAACTTTAGCACTTGGAAGGTGGGGGCTGTAGCATCAAGAGTTCAAGGCCAGCTTCAGCTACATAGTGAGTTCAAGGCCAACATAGGTTATTTAAAAGCTTGCCTCAAAAACAACACACACACACACACAGCCCACCAAAAAAGGAACAAAACAATTCTAAAAATTGTAATGCAAGAGCACCAGAAATTCATTAAGTTTCTGATTTCACATTTCAGACTGCTCTTAGGAAACGACTGCCATTCCTCTTGTGTGTCACGTCCTCCCGCCCTCCACTCCACCTCCTCTGTCCTCCTAAGCGCTCACTTTCACCCCCTTAGTCTTCTTCCTAGTGTTTTATGCTTTACCCACAATCACATCTATTTATATGCACATATAATATACATTTAAGTATATTAAATTTATACATATACACACACATTACAGGCTGGAATCTGCATATAAGAGAACATGCAGTTTCTGTCTGAGTTTGGACCACTTTCCTTAATGTTATACTTTCCAGATGCATCCATTTCCTTGAAAATTCCCTAATTTCACCTTTCTTTACATCTGAATAAAATTCCACTGTATGTATATATACATTTTCATTATCCACTCATCTGCGGATGGACACCAAGCTAGTTCCACTTGCTGTCATGAATAGAAAAGCAATGAACATGGATGGATGTCCAAGTGTCTCTGTGGTAGGACACGGAGTTCTTTGGCTGCATGCCCAGGGTGTATAAATGGGTCATATGGCAGCTCTTTAATTTTTGGGAAACCTCCATACTGATCTCCATGATGGCTGCGCCAGTTTGTACTGTCACCAGCAGTGAATACGGGTTCTTTTCCCACATCCTCACTAGTGTTTGCTGTCAGCTGTTCGATATTGAAATTGCAAGGAAAAGTCCACAATTCCACGAAAAGGCTTTTAAAATTCTTCATATCTGAACAATATTCTTAGATATCTAAATATAGAAGCAGGGGTGAGAATCCAACTAAAGTTTATTAAAGTAGAGATTAATTTCTAGGTAAATATGAATAGGTTTAACCCACTGTTTATTTCTTCTTAAAGCACCCCAGAAAGTTAAAAATCAACTGCTATGTGATCGAGCAACGCCATTGCTAGGCACATACCCAAAGGGATGTATTCAATATGTGGAGGAGACATCTGTATCCCAGGTTCACTACAGCAATGATTCATAGCAGCCAACAATGGAGACCACTTAAACGTCCATCAACTTAGGAATGGATAAGGAAAATCATCCATAAAAGAATCCTGTCATTTTCAAATTAATTAAAAACCCTTTGGGGGGTACTTTATTAATGTAGAGATATAAAATTTTGAGAATCACTAGTAATTTCCTAGTACTCATTATTCAGGGTAACAGGCTTTTGGAATAAAAAACTTCAAGGCCATATAAAAAGTAAGTGGTTCAACACAGGTCTGTGGACCCTGAAGCCCACAGCATTTGCTTCTACCACACTATGTATAGTTCGGTCTGCTAATGGTAATAGGTGCTTACTTACTAACAAACGGTTTTTAGTTAATTTATCAGTATCATGTGTGTGCACAGGCCATGACTGATGTGTGGGTGTGAGCATGGGAATGGAGGTCAGAGTATAACTTGTGGAGTTACTCTTCTCCTCTACCTTTTTGTGGGTTCTGGAGACTGAAATCAGGTGGTGAGGCTTTTACAGTATGTTTTTTTTTATCCACTAAGCAATCTCTCCAGCCCTACTTACCAACTTTGATTTTTGATATTATGAACAATAAAGTTAAGAGGAAACTAGACATTTCATATAGTTTGCCTACACAGAATTTCACTGCTGATAAAACATATACTTTTTCCATAGAAGTGCTTATATGATGCCTTAAATACCATTAAGTCACAGAGCTGTCAAAAAATGTTTTAAAACAAATACAGGCCACCAAGTTTGGACTCACTTAATGAATAGATAAACTTACGTTGGCTAGAGGTTGATGGAGACTGGTGTCCAAGCTCTGATTCCTGAATGCTGTTATCTAAAATAAAAAATAATTTCAAAGGATTATCAATTTTATGTTTTATTTGCCCACTTATTTCCATTAGAGAAAGAAAATGCAAATTCTACCAAAAGAAGGCAGAGGTAGTAGGTGAGGCAGAATACTCGAATGCCTGCTGCACTGAAGGCCCCTGCACAGTTAATCACAGCAACACTGACCCAGTACAGTGAACATTCAAACACTCAGTGTTGAGAGAAAGCCCTGCAGTTTATTTAATAGGAACGGTACATTCTGGGACAAAAGTAGGAAGACAAAAAAAATAAGGACACTGTAACAAAAGCATGAAATCATCTGGAAGATGACCATTTACTAAACTGCTGCCTAGTGAAGATACTGTAAAGAGGAAGAAAATGTAGACTATGGAGTCCCTAAACTACCTGGAATAAGCTATTTCTCTACAAAACTCAATCTTAAATCCTCATTATTTCCTATCTAAGAATAACTGAAATATCTCTTCTGGGGATTCTGACCATTTAAGTTTTTAATAATGTTTTAAAATCTTATAAAACAAAACACACTTGCTTCAGGAGGCAGAAAGATCCAGCAACCTCACTGGTGTGGCCTCCATTTGCCATTATAGCCATCTCCCACTTGCCTGCAGTAACTTCTGCATGGGCACCTTTTAAACAGATAAATGATCTTCCTTGTGTTTATTAACAGCTTCTACTTGAGAAACACTGGATTAGACCAAGGAATAAAGATAGCACTGCTAAGATACAGAAATTGTCTTGAGTCATATGACCAAAAACCAGAAAGAAAACTGAAACACTCAACAACCAAGATAAAATGACATCATATGCTAACTCCAAGAGCCATACTGTTTTTCAATTACTAAATCTGCTGAAGAAACTTTATTAGAAACTTCTAAATTATGCCATGAAGTTACAACTGCATTATTAAAAACCAAGTAATAAAAAAGCCCCAAATACATCAGATATTCATCTTAAACCCCTCATTACATGGTTGCAAAGATCAAGGGGATACGTGACAGTGGTGTGATGGATACAACAAATAACTAAGTATTTATTAATATGTATCATACACACTATGCATGTAATCCACAGGTCACAAGCACACTTTTAAGTCTGCTATGTATGAACTGCTGAGGTAGGACACAGCCTAAAGGTGAAATTCTATCTCTCTGACTAGAGGCAGTAATCACTAGAGTCTAGTAAGTCACTAGAGGCAGTAAAACCTGAAAAATCTATAGATTTTTGAGCCTGAAGATTACAGCAGCAGTCACTCACTCCATAAAGAGTAGAGGGTGTGAACCCACCACAGTTCTTGATTTGTACGGAACACAAGTAAACTAACAATTATGTGATAAGACTTAAACATCATGTTGAACGCAGAAGACTCATCACAGTAACTGACCTAAGGTACAGCTGTCTCTAAAGGTAAGAAAGCTGAAGTGCAGAAGTTTTGAATCAGCACCTGGGGAGCTGGGAATTAGAACCCAAGAGCTCTAATGCTAAGCTCTGTGTCTGCACTCCCACACTTTTGAGAGGCCTCCAAACATGTTTCAAAGATCCGATCTCTACAGACATATTTTAAACAATTTTATCACAAGGTAAGCAGAAAGAAGTACAGAGTGACTACATCTTAGCTAAGGTTAGGATGCAGATGGAAACCTGAACCGGGACTTTTCCACCCAGGGATCTGGTGCTAACATGAGAAGACAGGAGGAAAAAGAAGTTCCAGGTTCCGAAACAAACAGTTAGAAACACCCCCCACCACGGCAAGCAGAAACGCATAACCAACAGAATGATGTGACATTTGGAATGCTGAGAGAGAGAGATGAGAGGGTTGGGGGGAGAGGGAGAGAGAACGAGCATCAGCCAAGCATGATGGCGCACACCTATGATCCCAGCACTCAAGAGGTGGCAAGAAGAAAAGGAGATGGGAAAAGGAGAAGGCTCGTGTTGGCTGCGTGAGACCCTGTCCAAAAACCAAAACAGCAGCAACCAAAACCAAAGCAAGACCCCAGGAGGAAAGTTTCAACAATGATCTCAAGAGTCATCTCTGTAAGGGCTGTACAAATCACCACAGGCTTCTTTCACGGTTAGAAATACTTTCTTCCTGTCCATTGTTTTATTAAACAAAACTCTGTTAAAGGACCAATAATCTTCCTTCTCCCATTGGCCTAGGTATGTAGCCCAGGCCGTCCTCAAACCTCCAACTTGAGCAGCCTGAATACAGGCGTGTACACTATGTGCAGCTTGATGCGTGCATACTTCCTGTATGCCATTTTTCTACAAAACTCTCAAAGTTCAATTCAATACCTAGATATGGCAGTTACAAGTATGTAATTCATAATAAATATACTAATGTAAGATGAAGTAGAAATGGAAACTTAAAATTCTGAAAGTTAGCTACAAATTTGATGAAAAAATGCTAAGCCAGTCATGGTGACTTTTTACCAGTACTTGGGAAGCAAAAGCATTTGGATCTTTGAGTTGCAGGCCAAGCTGCTTCATACATCCAGTTTCAGGCCACCCAGGGCGATACACAAAAAACAAAAACAGCAGCACCAGCAGCAGCACTACTACATCTGTATTTCAAACAGATGTTCGACATAATTTCTTGCGGGCCGCAAGAATATATCATAGAGATTCAGCTGTGTATTAAAGCTGAACTTTGACTGGCCAAGGGTCTGTCAAAAGGCAAAGCCATTTATTATGAATATTTGGTGTTACCCAGCCTTTAATATTTCAGCTGTCTTCTGCTATGAAATTCTTGCATGCCCAGACCAATTGGCAAACAGTTCAGCTCCCCAGATCGGCTGAACCTACCAAGTTACTAACTGCCCTGCTGAGCTTAGGAGACAAGCTGGCAGGAGACACACAGCTTTGTTTCCTGTGCTCGTGAAGTTCAGACCATCCTCCCGCCTTGAGGAGGCCTAGTGGTTCTCCAGAGCACTTTGAGAACAAAAGAGGTTTTTACATATCAAGGTGAGAGATAAAACAACATTCCTGAGGAGGCAGGGAACCACGTGCCCAGGGAAAGAAAAGGCAGGTATTTTCTGTAGACAAGGAGAGAACAGGACGGAGAAGAGAAAAGAAAATGGAAGAACTAGATGGGTAAGAACTGGAGAGGAACAAACTGAGATGGGGAAGAACTAGACTGAAGGGCTAGAAGAGAGGACTAGAGGAACGAGATGGAAGATGAGGAAGAGTCAGATGGGGAAGTACTAGCTGGGTAAGAACAAGCTGAAAAGGACCTAGATAAGGCAGAATTAAGACGAGAGAATTAAGATAGAACTTAGAGGGAGCAATTGATGAGTATAGAGAGAAATCAGGCAAGAAAGGAGCTAGAACAGAACTGAAGCTGTGTATATAGGATGCTATGCCAGAGGAATTAAAGCAAGTGGACTATAGAGCTCAGTGTGATGAGATTCTATTTCCCAAAAATAGTCCTCGCCATTAGTAGTTCTCTCTTTTGAGCCCCTGGGATGTATAATATTAAGGCTGGTTCCTCTGATATTATACAAGAATAATTATTTTTCCTTTTGCAATGAGCAATGTCGTGGAGAAAATAAAAGCTTACAAGGAATTGGAGAGGTAACACTGAGGTTAACACAGCATGTACTGCTCTTCCAGAGGACCAGAGTTCAAATCCCACATCAGGGGGCTGGCTCATAATCACCTAGTACTCCAGCTCCAAGGGATCTGTCACCCTCTCCTAACCTCTGGAGGTACTGTACTCATGTGTACAAATATAGCACACACACAATTAAGAAACAAATTCTAGGGTTAGTGATGATTCAGCTGTTAGGAGCACTCGGTACTTTTGTAGAGGACCTGGCTCTTGCCACTTTCTGTACTGGCCTGGCACTGCAGAGGGCAATCTAGGAGCCACAGCATGGCTGACCTTCAGTACTTATCTGAAGAACTCACTATTCGGTGTGTTAGATATTCAACAAAAGTACAGCAGAAAAGAGAGGCATCTACTTACGTGGTAGTCTAGCCCTCATTCTTAAGACTTGATCAACCCACTCCTGAGGGTTTTTTTGACATCCTGAGCCTGAAGCAAACACACATATAAAAAGTATATCATTTCATATACTTTCTAAGTTTACACCATAGTTCAACATTATATAATAAATCTAACAGAAGCAGGGGGAGAGGAAAACATCAAAAGTAACAGGTAACTCATAGGATCAGATCAGTGAAGACAGAAGCCTTCCCGTAACAAAAAATAATCACTTGCTGGACAAAACTATGTTATATATCTTTTACTCTGGTCTCTAAGACTGAGTTCAAAACTAGAATTTTAATTACATTTAAGAAGAAAAGTTGGGCATTTACCCTGTAAGTAAACCACTGAGGCTAAAACAGCCCTGAATAGAGTGTCACATCACAGAGTAATTATTACGTAGAGTACTCCTGTGTGATGGATTTAAAAAGCTGAGAAGGAGAAATGATTTAAAATCATATCAGAACTTTATTTACTTCTTTATTTATTTGGTTTCTTGAGAGAGGATTTCTTTGTGTAGCCCTGGCTGTCCTAGAACTTGCTCTGTAGACCAGACTAGCCTTGAACTCAGAGACCCACCTGCCTCTGCTGGGATTAAAGGCATGTGTCACCACACCTGGCCATGTAAGAACTTTTTAATTGGTTGAGTAAGGCAGGCACAGGGCCGACTGAAATAGATAACAGATTATCAATCACTTACTCAGCACTGAAGGCTGATTCTCATGAGCTGTAAAGTCCTGACCTAAAACAGAAAATAAGAATAAGGTCAGAGAATACTGGGAAACAAAGACAAAAAGATGTCATATAGACATTTCACTTATCTACCAGGAGTGCTATAAAGAAACCAAATCCAACCCTTTAACCAGTCAAATATACAATATGTTTTTCCCTTAAAAAAAAAAAACAACAACTGTGCATGTGTGTGTACGTGCAAGTGTGCTGGCGTTTGCAGAACCCAGAAGACGTCAGATCTTCTGAAGGAGGAGTTACAGATGGTTGGGAGCTGTCTATTGTGGTGCTGGGGACTGAAGTCTGGTCCTCTGCGAGAGCAGCAAGCACACTGAACCAGTGAGTCATCGTTCCCATCTTATTTCCCCCTCTTCTAAACTTAAAAGTACTCAGAACTGGACAACGACAACACACCAGCTCTAGGATCACTGCTGTGAAAAGAATGGCTACGGCTGAAGTCACAGCTCAGTGGCAGAGCACTTGCTAGTGTGTGTGAGGCTTTCACTCCCAGCCCAGAAAGGAAACAGAAAAGCCAATCAACCAACTAAGCACGCTGTAGTGGTCTAAGTCTCGGGGTGACATTTACTACCTAGTCCCCAGTTGGTAGGGAGGTATGGCTTTGTTGGAGAAGATGTGCCCATGGGGGCAGGTTTTGAGGTTTCAAAAAGCTTGGTGACACTTTGTGTGTGCCCTCACGGCCTCCTGCTTACAGTCTGAGACATGAGCTCTCAACTGCTCCTGCCGCCAGGCCTCCACTCTGCCATCAGGGGCTTTCAACCCTCCGAACTGTGAGCCTCAAATAAACCCTTCCTTTTAGAACTGTGGTTCTCAACAGTGGGCTGTGACCCTGGTCCCATATCAGATATCCTGCATATCAGATATTTACATGACGACTCCAAACAGTAGCAGAATTACAGTTATAAAGTAGCGATGAAAACAATCTTATGATCAGGAATCACTACAACATGAGGAACTGTATTAAAGGGTCACAGCATTAGGAAGGTTGGGAACCACTATTCTAGAAGTTGTCTTGGTCATGGATTTCGTTTTCATAGGAAATTAACAAAGAAACAGGCTAAATGTATTCTATGTGTCAAGCTCAATTATGTAATTCTTACACGTATTATGGTAACTATTATCCTTTATAAATAAGGGGAAAAAATGAAATTGATACTTTCTACAAGATTACATATCTAAAAGTTATGGAACTGGCAAACAAATACACGCAGTAATAACTACAAACCATGCCATATAGAATAACATCTATCATATATGCAAATCTGTGGGCACCACAAAGCTGCGAAGCAAAAGATGCTACTTGGGTTTTTAAGGATAATTACGAAATGATGCAATGGTAAATGTCAAAATCCGCCCTGAAAAGCTAAGTTATCACTGAAGATGACACACACAGGTGTGGTGATATTGTGTTCCAAAATATTGTGTATGCTAATAAACTTATCTGGGGTCAGAGAACAGGACAGCCACAATATTAAACATAGAGGTTAGGCAGTGGTAGCATACGCCTTTAATCCTAGCATTCCAGAGACAGAAATCCCTCTAGATCTCTGTGAGTTCAAGGCCACGTTGGAAAGGCCAGGCACCATGAGACACAGCCTTTAATCCCAGAAAGTCAGCCTTTAATCCCAGGGAGTGGTGGTAGAAAGCAGAAAGATATATAAGCCGTGAGGACCAGAAACTAGAAGCATTTGGCCTGAGCAGGCATTTGGCCTGGAGAAGCCTTTGGCCTGGAGAAACATGTGGCTGGTTAAGCTTTCAGGCTTCTAGCAGCAGTTCAGCTGAGACCCATTCTGGATGAGGGCTCGGGGCATCCAGTCTGAGGAAACAAGACCAGCTGAGGACCCAGCGAGGTGAGATAGCTGTGGCTTATTCTGTCTCTCTGACCTTCCAGTGTTCACCCCAGTAACTGGCCTCAGGTTTGATTTTATTAATAAGACCTTCTAAGACTCATGCTACACACAGGCATCCACACAAACTGACTCTGAACTTTACTTTTTCCGAACACAAATGCAATATATACTTGGACTGGCTAATTTTATGTCAACTTGACACAAGCTAGAGCCAACTGAGAGGAGGGAGCCCCAGGTAAGAAAATGCCTCCATGAGATCAGGCTGTAGACAAGACAAGACTGCAGGGCATTTTCTTTTCTTTTCTTTTTCTTTTTTTTTTTTTTTAACTGAAAACAAGCAAGTTTATTTAGCTCAGATATACTTAATAGATAATGGTCCTCAAACTTGTCAAAGATCTGCTGAAAATGGCATTTAACGTGTTTAATGGAAAAAGCTTATTATAACAGAGACCCCAAGTTCTCCATAGAAGAAGATGGGGCACAGCAATGACAACTCCACCTGGGCTATGGTAATGCTAACCACTGGGCAGGAGTGCCCCTTTGCCTCCCCCAGCACCAGGACCCTGCAGGGCATTTTCTTAATTAGTGATTTGTGAAGGGACAGCCCAGCTTATTATGGGTACCATTTCTGGGCTGGTGGTCCTGGGTCCTGTAAGAAAGCAGGTGGAGCAAGCCATGAGGAGCAAGCTAGTAAGCAGCACTCCTTCACAACCTTTGTATCAGCAACTGCCTCCAGGTTCCTGCCCTACTTGAGTTCCTGGATTCTTCCCTCAATGGGCTGTGACTCTAGATATGTAAGCCAAATAAACTCTTTCTTCCCCAAGTTGCTTTTGAATGTGGTATTTCATCACAGCAACGGTATCCCTAACTAGAACAGGCTTATTAAAAAAAAAAAACATACTTTAGCTGGGTGGTGGTGGCTCACGCCCTTAATCCCAGCACTCGGGAGGCAGAGGCAGGCGGATCTCTGTGAGTTTGAGGCCAGCCTGGTCTACAGAGCGAGTTCCAGGACAGGCTCCAAAGCTACACAGAGAAACCCTGTCTCGAAAAAAACAAAAATATACTTAAAACAAAACAAAACAAAACTGGACACACAGCCAGTCCTGGTGGCACAGGTCTATAATCCTAACTACTTAGGAAACTGAGACAAGAAGACTGCAGGTTTAAGGCTTGCTTAGACAATTCAGTGAGACCCTGTCTCAAAACAAAAAGTAAAAGTGGGTGTGTGCATGTGTGAAAATAAAGGACATATGTGCACACACATATACACACACTTTCTCTCTTTCATCAAATACTAATAAGTATTTTTTAGAAAAATACGCTTAAGGCCATATCTAATAATACAGCTTAAATGGATAGATTTTCATCTTACTGATACATAAAAAAATGGCAACTTAGATTCAATGAATATTTTTCAAAAAGGAAATGTAGAAGGGAAAAAAAGGTTCTTGACTATTTATGCACAAGTATATTATTATGAGTTAATAACTCAAATATTGGGATTTGATTTAAAAATAGAAAAATAAAAAATACTACTATTTTGCTTAACCTAAGAAACACGTATGCATTAAAGATTATCTGCAATAGAAAATAATAACAACTAAGAAAACTGTTGAGCTGGGGTATAGCAGAGTGATACAATGCTTGCCTAAAAAGTACTGAAAAACTGGGTTCTACCCTCAGCACCCCTAAAAGAATCTAAGCCAAATGTCACTACTAATGACCACTGCTACCCGAATCTTAAAATATTACTTCCAATATTTTATATCCTATCATGTCACAACAAACATGAAAAATTTCAAAGTTGTAAGATTCACACTACTGTATCAGTGTACAAACTAAAAGCAATCGATGTGATAACGTAAGCAAAGACATGTCAAACCACCAAAAGCATAGGGTTTGTCTTCCCACGGGAGACTCAAACTCGGACTACTCACTCTGTGGTAACCTCCAAGGTGATTCTTGATGATGACTAGATGACCTGGGGGCTTCATCTGAAAAACAAAATGTATTTTGATGGATCACTTCTAAGTGCTCATTTTGTAGGAGAACAATGAGTATTTAATGAAAAGAGCGAAACAGATAAACTACAGGGAATAACCTGGAGCGCGTAACTGGTTTTTAAAGAATTCTCAGCCTGAAGCTGTATCGTCCGCCACACATGCCTTCTCTTATGTAACATGAAAGCAGAAGGAAGGAGGAAAGGATCAGGCTAAAGTGGAGGTGCAGGAGACCTGCAGAAGACTGGGCCATCAACATTCCACCAACAGGCGGGGGAGGGGCTCAGACACCACCTCGCAGAAGGACCTACTGGGCAGTTAACAGTTGCTGGGGAAGGGAAGTCATATCCCTCAGTGCTGTAGTCACTGGTAAGTTACCCAAATAAAGCCTCTCCTCCACCCCTGCTCGTGCAAGCAACCCTAATGAAATGTAGTGGGGCACTTACATGCACAGAAGGTAGGAAGTTTAACAGGAGGCAGGGGTAGATGAAAGAGGATAATGAGGGAATATGATCAAAGAACATTACACGTGTATGAAATTGTGAAAGAATAAAAATATGAAATGTTTTAAGAAGGATGAGGGATGGAGAGGGAAGTGGGGTCAACAAAGAAACTGTAAAGATGTGTATTGTGAAAATATCAAAAAAAGAAACCCATTACTTTGTATGCTAGCATTAAAAACAGAAGCAGTACTAATGATGCTGGAACCTGGGCACTGGGCTGCAGCTCTTTAATGCCAGCACTACTGTGAACAAGGGGGATTGAGACAAGAGACTCAATAACTGAAGGACAGCCTGTGTTACACAGCACCTCCTGTCTAATAAAGTAAAAATAAACCTCTCTAAACAAAAAATAGGATAAAAAAAAAGAGTGGAGGGAAAATAAGGGAGGAGATATACAAAATACCACATGCATGTAAGCCGGCTTTTAAGCTTTAAATTTAAATCAGGGTTTCACTCCCAAATGCTAGGCAAGCACTCTACCACCAAGGTTTGTCCTCAGCCCCATGAGCTTATTGTAGTGGGTAGCTGTTCCAGCCTTGACCTTGAAACATTACCCCTAGTGTGACAGCAGGTAACTGCCACACCTGCCTACGACCCTGGGGCATGGCCGAGAGGAGACCCCTTAAGACCCAAGGTGCACACATGCTTGTCTCTTGATCCTTCGTGGTCCTGGAGGCTGGACTTTACCTCATCTCTCCCGGTTCCTGTAACTGACCCCTTATTGGCTGTAAGTTACCCCAGAAATAAACCTCTCTTGATTACCAGATAAACTATGTAGAATAGCCTCGTTAATAATAGCGATAGCTTATCTTATTTAAATTTTTGAAATGGGGTCTTACTATACAGATTCAATAGATTCCTGACTGGCCTGGAACTTGCTACCTAGACCAGGCTGGCCTGGATCTCAGAGAGATCTACTAGCGTCTGCCTCAAGTGAGTGCTGGAATTAAAAGTGTGTGCCACCACACTCAGTCTTGTGAGCTTTTCTTTAATGTAAAAAAAGATGATTCAAATCATGAGAATTATGAGAGATTTCCATGAGGCAGTATTTCTGTGGGACTGAAAAAGTTACCCATTTACAGAGTTTACAGTTACTCCTTTTCTCTATCCAATCAACTCTTTGATGAGCATTCTTTTTTCTTTTTTGGTTTTCCAAGACAAGGTTTTTCTATATAACAGTTCTGGCCATCCTGGAACTCACTCTGTAGACCAGACTGGCCTCGAACTCACAGAGATCCGCCTGCCTCTATCTCCCAAGTGCTGGGATTAAAGGCGTGCACCACCACCACCGCCTGGCTTCATGAAGTATACTTAAAGGCAAGTTCACATGCACAATTACAGATTGTCATACTTAAATAACAAAAGCCCCTGTGATGTCTAACATGGTTAAGAATCTGACCTGAAGACAAAGCAATTATCTAAGAATACTATAAGTTCCTAAAACTGAGCAATACTCCTGAGACTATTGAATACCAATGTGATCGATTTCTCAAAATTCAAAAACAGGCAGTAGTTCTTGTGAATAAAAATATCTTTCCATAAATATTCAAGCAGGCTAAAAGTGCTCTATTGAGCTATTTGTTACTTGACACATTACTAATAACATGTATACAAAAGTAACGTTACCTCTAGACTCGACAGAATCCCTGGATCTGACCTTGACAGTGGTGTCACTGTAAGAGCTCTCTAGATCATCTTCAGTTTCTCCTAGAAGGAAGCAGACAGTGCACTAGTACAGTCTTTATGCTGATGTTCAAAAAGTCTGCAGTAGACACAGGTCAATGTTAAAGCATCTGAGTTCCCAGCACACAGCTGCTGTTTGTTTATTGACTTCCTATTTGGAAGAACAAAGTTCTAAATGAGCTACAGTTGAGCTCATGTGTTTGGTGTTCTTTTAGCACGTAATTTCCTAAACAAATAATGTCTAAAAACTATACACGGAGGCTTGAATGCAGAGTCCAAAATGAAGAGAGGATCAGGAAATAATGGGAAATTTTTAGCTTATGGGAAGAATCTACATAGTAAACTAGCTATGTAATTTCAGACATGACTAGTGCAGGCCAGCCCATCAGTGCATTTTTTCCATGGGTAATGTATCTACACTCACAAACATTTCT
>CABHPH010148575.1:30382-59860 GCA_902168325.1 Peromyscus nudipes | reverse complement strand
ATATATATGTATATATATATACATGATTCACATTTGACTTACTTCAGCACCTTAAATTACAGGAAAAATATTACAAGCATTGTTAAGTACAATGGAAGTCAAAATGTAAGCAGAAATTTTTGACAAAAAATAAGATTAGCTGGGGAAATGAAAAATGAAAACTTGTTCCATCCATTTGCCTGCAAATTTCATGATGTCATTGTTTTTCTCTGCTGAGTAGTACTCCATTGTGTATATGTACTACATTTTCTTAATCCATTCTTCAGTTGAGGGGCATCTAGGTTGTTTCCAGATTGTAGCTATTATGAATAATGCTGCTATGAACATAGTTGAGCATGTGTCCTTGTGGTAAGATTGAGTATTACCACATTGTCCTTGGGTATATGCCCAAGAGTGGTATAGCTGGGTCTTGAGGTAGCTTGATTCCAAATTTTCTGAGAAACTGCCATACTGATTTCCAAAGTGACTGTACCAGTTTGCACTCCCACCAACAGTGGAGGAGTGTTCCCCTTGCTTCACATCCTGCTTTTGATCTTAGCCATTCTGACAAGTGTAAGATGGTATCTCAGAGTTGTTTTGATTTGCATCTCCCTGATAGTTAAGGATGCTGAGCAATTCCTTAAATGTCTTTCAGCCATTTGAAATTCTTCCTTTGAGAATTCTCTGTTTAGCTCTGTAGCCCATTTTTTAAAAATTGGATTGTTTGTTATTTTGATGTCTAGTTTCTTGAGTTCTTTATATATTTTGGAGATCAGCCCTCTGTCAGATGTAGGGTTGGTTAAAATCTTTTCCCATTCTGTAGGCTGTCATTTTGTCTTATTCACTGTGTCCTTTGCCTTACAGAAGCTTCTCAGTTTCAGGAGGTCCCATTTATTAATTGTTATTCTCAGTGTCTGTGCTACTGGTGTTATATTTATGAAGTGGTCTCCTGTGCCAATGTGTTCAAGATTATTTCCTACTTTCTCTTCTTTCAGGTTCAGTATAATTGGTTTTATATTGAGGTCTTTGATCCACTTGGATTTAAGTTTTGTGCATGGCAATAGATATGGATTTATTTGCAATCTTCTACATGTTGATATCCAGTTATGCCAGCACCATTTGTTGAAGATGCTTTCTTTTTTCCATTGTACAATTTTGGCTTTTTTTTTTGGCAAAAATCAGGTGTTCATAGGTGTGTAGATTAATGTCAGGGCCTTCAATTCGACTATGCCAATACCAAGCTGTTTTTTAATAGTATTTTTATTTTATAATTAACTTAATTTCACATATCAGCCACAGATTCCCCCATCCTCCCTCCTCCCACCCCCAGCCCTTCCCCCCAATGCACCCTCCACTCTCACCTCCTCCAAGGCAAGGTCTCCCCTGGGGAGTCAGCCCAGCTTGGCAGACTCAGCCAAGGCAGGTCCAGTCCCCTCCTACACCAAGGCTGAGAAAAGTGTCTCAGCATAGTCCCCAGGCTCCAAAAAGTCAGCCCATGCACCAAGGACAGGTCCTGGCTCCACTGCCTGGGGGCCTCCCAAACAATTCAAGCTAATCAACTGTCTCACTTATCCAGAGGGCCTGGTCCAGTCCAGACCCCAGGGGAATAGAAAGAAGCAGAGTGCTAGAGAGATCTCCAGAAATCCACAAAGAAACCTCCACTGTAGACTACTGGCAATGGTCAAGAGAGTGCCTGAGCTGACCTGCTCTGGTGATCAGATGGTCGAACACCCTGGTTGTCATGATAGAACTCTCATCCAGTATCTGATGGAAGTGGATGCAGAGATACATGGCCGAGCCCCAGGTGGAGCTCCTGGAGTCCAATCGGCGAAAGAGAGGAGGAATTGTATGAGCAAGAAATGTTGAGACCATGGTTGGAGGAAGCACAGGGACAAATAGCCAAACTAGTGGAAGCGCATGAACTGTGAACCAATGGCGGAGGAACCCCCATGGAACTGGACCAAGCTGTTTTTATTACTATAGCTCTATAGTAGCACTTGATGTCAGAGATGGTGATGTCTCCAGAGGTAGTTTTGCTGTACAGGATTCTTTTAGCTATCCTGGGTTTTTTGTTTTTCCAAATGAAGTTAAGTATTGTTCTTTCCAGGTCTGTGAAGAATTGTGTTGGAATTTTGATGGAGATTGCATTGAATATGTAGATTGCTTTTGGTAAGATTGCCATTTTTACTATGTTAATCCTTCCTATCCATGAGCATTGGATCTTTCCATTTTCTGACATCTTCTTCAATTTCTTTCTTCAGAGACTTAAACTTATCATCATGCAAGTCTTTCACTTGCTTAGTTGGAGTTACCCCAAGGTATTTTATATTATTCGTGGCTATTGTAAAGGGTGATGTTTCTCTGGTTTCTTTCTCAGCCTGTTTGTCATTTGTATATAGGAAGGCTACTGATTTTTTTTGGGTTAATCTTGTATCCTGCCACATTACTGAAGATGTTTATCAGCTGTGGGAGTTCCCTGGTAGAATTTTTGGGGTCACTTACATATACTATCATATCATCTGCAAATAGTGAAAGTTTAACTTCTTCCTTTCCAATTTATATTTCCTTGATCTCCTTTTGCTGTCTTATTGCTCTCCTGAGTGAGGTAACCCACACTCAGAAGGACAAACAAGGTAAGTACCCACTCATAAGTGGATACTAGATATAAAACAAAGGGTAATCAAGCAATAACCCACAACTCCAGAGAAGATAACTAACAGGGAAGAACCAAAGAGGGATGCATGGACTGCCCTAGGAAGGGGATATAGATGAGATCTCCATGAGTAAACTGGGAATGACGGGTGGGCAATGGAGGGTAGGGGGTAGGGCATGAGAGCATAAGGGAATGGGATGGTTGAGCTGGAACAGGGAGGGAGGGGGAATGCAATGAAAGAGATACCATGATAGAGAGAGACATCATGGGGATAGAGAAAAACCTGGTGCTAGGGAAGTTGCCAGGAATCCCCAAGGATGACCTCAGCCTGGGCTACTAGCCATAGTGGAGAGGTTGCCTGAACTGAACTGGCTTGCCCCAAAGATCAGATCAGTGAATACCCTAACTGTCGTCACAGAACTTTTCTCCGATGACTGATGGAAGCAGATGCAGAGATCCACAGCCAATCACTTGACAGAGCTCCAGGAGTCCAGTCAAAGAGAGAGAAGTGGGATTCTATGAGCAAGTACATCAGGATCATGATGGGGAAACATGCAGGGACGACCAAACCAAACTGGAGGGAACTCATGAAAGTTGGATCAATGGCTGTGGAGCCTACGTGGGACTGGACTAGGCCCTTTGCATGGTGAGACAGTTGTGTAGCTTGATCTGCTTGGGAGGCTGCCTAGTGGTAAGATCAGAATCCATCTCTGGTGGATGAGCAGGCTTTGTGGAGCCCACTACCAATGATGGGACACCTCGTGTAGCCTTGAGGCAGGTGGAAGGGCTTGGATTTGCCTCTATTGAATGTGTCTCCACATGGGATGCCTTGCCTCCTTGTGGGAGAGAGTGGGGGATGGGTTGGGAGGAAAGGCTGGAGGGGCAGGAGGAAGGAAGAGGGGGATCTTTGATTGGTGTATAAAATGAATGAAAAATTTTTCTTAATAAAAAAGAAAAGAAAAAAATGAAAATCTTCAAAGGATAGATGATTCTGGCAATCATGTACATTTGAGTTTACTCCAAACTCAGATAATAAAATTGGGCAGTGGAAGGAAGTCAAGAACAAATACCAAGAAACTAAAAGTTCAATTAGATTTCAATTCATTCATGTTGTATCCTACTCTGTCTCTCTCTGTGTGTTTCTCTCTCTGCCTCTATCTATCTATTTTCTGTCTATCTATCTATCTATCTATCTATCTATCTATCTATCTATCTATCTCTGCCTCTTTCTCTTGCCAAGTAGCAGACAGCAGAAATGTCCTCTACATTGAGCCTGAGATGATAGAAGGAACTTAAATTGCTAACAATAGTTAAGGCAGTCTCCAACCTCCAGGAGGCAGCTACAACCCAACAGACAAAAATAAGGTGATTATACCGCTTTTTTTTGCATGTATCCCATCACTTCTACTTTCAAAGTAAAATAACCTTGTCATGACTCCTTTTGATTAGAGATTTGCCTAACTAGGACAATAGGGAATAAAGAAAGAACACACACACACACAAACACATGTACAGAATAGTTGGGGTCAGGTGGGCCATACATGCTGATGAAGATGCAGGAGCCCTGAAGCTTAGTCAATTTATTACATACACTGAATAAAAGAAGTGGGTTTACTGTATACAACTGAACAAGTATGCATGTTTAGTTAATGTTAGTCTCTGTAGGGAGCAGTCATAGGGTGTCAATATGCAGGAAAAGGAAGCTGTAGTTGATACTTTCTGTGAATATTGACAACATCCATGCAAGGACCGTGAGAAAGCTTGGCCATTTCCATGACTCTGAGGCATTGGGGGTTGAGAAATCTTGGCCATTTCCATGACTCTGAGGCACTGGGGGGTTTTGACATGGCTATGCTCACGTCAACAATAAACGTTCATTCAGGATTTCCTCTGCTTCACACAGGATCTAGTGTTCAAAGTTTATAATAGCAGATAGCAAATAGTGAATATGAATTACAAAGAAAAAAAGAAAATCAATAACAACGAAGCATTGAAAAAAACAACATAGAAAAGGCAGGCATGAAATTTAGCAAAGGAACTGCAACTGGGAAGGCAGAGTGAGGCAAAACAAGAGAAAGTTCTAAGATAAGCAAGATTATTATACTTACAAAGATTACATCCAGTTCATGGCAGAGAAGAAAACAGGTGGCCAAAACTGATCTTCAACATATGAAAATTTAAGACATGAATGATACAAGGCATGGACTTAGATAAATAGAGATTGTATCAGCCAGAAGAGCAAGTGGAAGAATTGTCCCAGTTCACAAATGAACTTCATTATAAATTGACAATTAATATAATAAGGTGTTTCTAAATAATCAAGAGGCATCTCACAAATAAGTACTATAAGGTGTGTGTGTGTGTGTGTGTGTGTGTGTGTGTTTGGGTTACTGGAAGCAATTACAAACAAAACGTAACATCTGAGGGCTAAAATAATCCTAAAACCATTTATGAATAAGATGGATTTTAGGAGAATCTTAAGACAGTGTTAGTGTTAAAAGGAATGTCACAGTTAAAATGTCAAGGTTGAGAACCTAGAGAGAGGTAAATAAGACAGCATATAGTTGAGTATGAGACAGTCAAGCTGACTAGACAAGAAGGACAGGGCTCTGGGAAAGACAGTAAAGCCAGTCTCCACTGGCTCTGGTTGGTTCCTATGTCCTCACCCCATCCATGGCCACTTGAGGAACACATGTAAGGCTTCATTGCCTTTTCACACACTCATGCATCTAAATACAACAAACTAAATTGTGGGTAAGGGCAGCTTTTTCCAACCCACGATCTACTTTAGGAAGGAGAGAACCCTTCACATGGAGCTAACTGTGAGGTAACCTAGAGAACCTGTAGGTACAGCCAACCTATGACAACAGCCAGCTTCCACAGACAGCAAAGGCAAGAAACAATGGTAAACTAAGAACTAGCTCCATAAATAAAATAACAAAGGCAGCATGGTTTCATTAATGGCTAGTAGACCTAGCCAAAGCCAACAGCTGGCAAGCCAAAATAAGGTCAAGGAAGAACCAACAGAGGAGAGCATGAAGCATCACCATTCCCATAAGTAGATAAGCCCCATGCTATTGTGATTGGGTCCGGGGGACATTTCCAGAACATGTGAGCCCTTATTGATTGATTCAGCCTGCCACATGCCTAAGAAAGCTCACCAATCTCAATTGAAACTACTTGTCTTTGTCAAAACAATGAAAAGGTGACTGATGTGTAATTAATTATTGATTAAAATGGCACCAGGTCATCACTGCATGATGTACTATTGGTATTAAGATGACAAAACTAAGAAAGAAAAAATCATAAGTTGTATGTTATATAAACTACTAAAATTAAAATAACCTTAAAACTGAGAGCTGTCTGGGAGGTCAAGAAAGAAGATGAGAATGAATGGGAAGTGGAGAATATTCAATAAACCAGAAGAATTCAGAACAAATATTTGGTAGAAAAACTGAATCAATGCATTAATCTATTAAATGTCACAAACTTCAAATTTCTAAACTAAAGCATACAGTTATATATTATATGCATTATCAATTCAGAAATTTTAGAAAGAAAAATAGAAGAGACTTATTTTTAAAAACACTTAAAAATAATAATAAATATAAAGCTGAGGCTGGTGGTGCATTGCTATGATCCTGGCACTGGATAGGTAGAGGTAGCTGGGTCATGAGTTGGAAGCCAAGCTGGGCTGCTTAGTGAGACACTGTCTCAAAAACAAATAAAATAAAAAACCAAAGGCTGGAAACATACATAATGTGTAAGACAAAACTTGTTTCAATGAAAAGACATGAACAGGAAAAGGGAAATTTTATTTTAATAAATTCAAATGGATAATGAAGATATAGCAACCATGAACTTTGAGACAGTAATCATATAACTTGAACTACATGGATAAGAGATCTTTTGTATAGAAAGAATTTCACGATTCCTAAACATGCTTGTGGTATGACTCTAAGAATTTAGTCACACATGAAAACATAGATCAATCTATTCAATCAGTTTCCTCTGATAATAATTCTCTAATCAGGATGCAATGTACTCTGTCTATGTAATCCATGGGGCAAAAGAAGCCAGAGAAAAATTAATATACAATACCTTAAGTGGAAATGGATTATTAAATCAAAACTTGTGATATAAAGGTAAATCATTTAATCAAAGGAAATTTATGCCTTTGGATCACACATTAGAGATGATTCTTCTGTAAATTAATCATTGATAAGATACCTCAAAGAAGGAAATTAGCAGGTGATTAAATTTTAAAAATGTAAAGATTTAAGGATAAAAGTCAACCTAACTGAAAAAGATAAATATCAAAATGCTCATAAAAATGATAGGCGTCACATGTTTTCAAGATCAAAATACAAAGAGGCCAGGCATGGTGGCACTGATTATAGGATCACCCCTGCAATCTTAGGAGTTGGGAGGCAGAGGCAGAAGGATCACGTGTTCTAGGCCAACCTCTTCCACATGGTGAATTCAAGGCCAGTAGAGGCTACATAGTAAGATGTTGCTTCAAAACAACAAAATAGGAATAATAACATAAAGATTATAGATATTCAAAAATAAATAAGAACACTGAAATTTGTATGCCAACAAACTTGAAAATTCAAAAGTTGAAAATACATGTTTTTTCCCAAACCTAGTGTAATAAAAAATGGCACAGTGACACATGCTTGCAAAGGCAGCTACTGAAGAAACTGAAAGAAGAACACTTGACTCTAGGAGTTTGGGCCTAAATTGAACAGCATAGTGAAACCCAATGTCAAGAGAGAACGTGCAAAAGGGATAAAAGCCCCGAGGGTAGTGAACTCTGAGGAGTGGGGTTTCAATAACTGAGAAGGTGTGTGAACACTTGAGACATCAGTGCCAGGTGGCTCCTGTTCTGAATGATGGTTTCATGGATGACTTTGCTTAGAAAACATTCATAAACCCGAATACCTGAGATAGTGCACTCAACTATAACATGCTTTTAAAGAGCTACTTAGTATTTTCCTGTTAATATAAAGCAGCCAAGTTAAAGATATTGTCGGGGGATTGAATTCCCAATAGTGACAAAACAGTAAAATATACATGAAGAAAGCTAGTGTTCCCTGTAAACAGCATGGCAAGGACAATAAAAATATATTGAATTATGGAAAATTCAAACATTAATAAATGGACATGTCAACAGTTTTGACTAAGGATGGAGTTATTAGTATGTGGGCACAATTTTGAATGAACTGTCTGTATTCCTTTTGCTACCAGGTTGGAAATCATGGCAAGGCAAGAACCATACTTGTAGTGTTGAGGGGTTTATGGGCTCTGAGCTCTGATTGACAGGCTTAGAGGCTCATCTTCAGGCACTGAGAAATAGAGACTAAAGATTGTAGTCCTCAGAACTAGACTTATCAGGGCAGGTGCGCAGGATTCTAGCAACCTGGTACTTGGCAGTTGGAGAAATATTTGGCTGTAAGCAGCAGCTACTGACAGAAGTTGGCAGCTGTCAGTGTGGGGGTTACAGCTCTAGAGCCCTAGGTGTCACTGCCCCAGGTCTTAAAAAGCAGCAGATGTTATACTTCTCATACTGCAGTATCAGGACCCCTGCCCTTAGAGGTTTTGCAGAAACTCTTCCAGTGACTGGGGATGCAGTCTGTTGCCCACAACCTTCCGCCTTCTGCAGTCTTGCATCCCTGACTTCTACTGTCCTTTGCTGTGTCCTCTGTCTTTGCTCCCTGACCACTGTCGAGAAAGCCTCAGCTACACCTTTGCTACTGTGATCTCTGCTGCCTCTGTACTGTCAATTCTCTTCATGGTGACAGCCCAGTCTCCTCTACTTAGGAGTTGAACAAGGACAACAGACATTCTAAAGTGAGTGGGGGAAAGCCCACAAGACATCAACTACACACACACACACACACACACACACACACACACACACACACAAAGAAAAAAAACAAATCAAAACAAACAAACAAAAAACTGGAGGCAGCTAAGGAATGCTGAGAGCAGGAGAAATAGTCTTACCCACAGATGAGTACACCAAGGTTACCCAGTATCAAATGATCAGCCTAAAAACACACCTCCAAGGAACATATACAATTGAGCAGGTTGTATACATGTATATACATATGTGTATGTAAAAACAATGATCAAATATGCTATGAATTTGAAAAAGGCAAGGAGGGCTATGCGGGAGGGTTGAGAGGGAGGAAAGGGAAGGGGAAATTATGTAATTATATTATAATCTAAAAAATTAAAAGAAAAAATTTAAAGGATAAATATGAGCTTTTTTTTCACAACCAAGTAAGAAATGTTCATCAAAGGGGTAGCACATCTACCAGATGACTTGACAGTTTGAGTATGTATAGAATACACACACACACACACACACACATTCAGGAGTGGTGTGTGACATGCGTGTTTTATGCAAACAAAGGATTATATTTATCAGTTACAGTACTGCTTCCAGCTTACCTGTTAATGGTTTCTTTCTGGGTTACTCAGGAGGCTCTCCTCTACCCTCTTTTGACTGAGAATAGCTGCAGAATCTGTTAGTCTTGCCTGGGATACAGCAAGTCTTCCACAGCCAGTGCAGTCTTTCTGGAGTGGCTGTAAGGAGGGCAAGGGCGCTTGGAGCAGCAGTTGTAGCCTTTGTTCCAGTGGTCTTTGAAGCTAGAGTTTCCTCGGAGTGATTAGGATGTGACTTTAGCAGCTGAAAGAATGGGTGCTTGAAGGACAGTCCTGTGTTCCAAGTAGTTAAGTGCAAGGGAAGGTAACTATGTATTGTCACACAAAGATCTGAATTGCCATTTGTTAGGATTTTGTTCTTTCACATGAAAACAATCATTATAGCACAAATGACTTCCAATAAGGGCTTAAGAAAGCTCAACACAAAGCTAGCATTCCCAACTGAGTGTCACAGTGCTTAATAGCATATAACAATGCCAACAGCGCCCAGTTCTTGCTCCAGAACACAAAGGAAAATTGGATATACCCGACCCACCTCAATATGTTAAACTAAATCCCTAACTTTGTATTTTCTTGGAACTGTCACATTGTTGAGTTCATGTATAAAAGAATATTCTTGTGAATAGCATGGATGCTTTTATAAAACATAAGCAATGAATACTAACTAGAATTTGTATTCACTAAAACATATACTATATTTGAATGGTATCAGTAATCAAATCAATGAACAGAAATACTTTCTTAAAAGAAAAAAGGACATGAGGAAGTTTTCATTGGATCTCTATATTATGTGTTTAAGACTTATGTTAAGACTCTTACTGATTTGTGAACTTAGGCTAATGCTATTCTTATGGCATAACAAAGAAATTCAAGGTACATATTGTCATAAAGCAGTGGTCCCAGATCCTCTGAAATCTGAAGTGGGGAGATTACTTGTGTCTAGTTCAAGACCAGGCTGTGGACCACAGTGAGGGCTTTAGCTCCTAAAATAATTATAAAATGAGTTCAAAATTAATGACTACATGTAGAGATTAAATATTAGAGAACATTAGAAAAATATGTAAAATGAAAGATATAGATAAAAAATTTTACAAGAATTCTAAGACCTGTTCTGTTAAATCTCAGCCCTACTTGTGTGTGCACATGAATGCACTTAATCTTAGCTCTCTCCATTTATGAGTTTTGCTCAGTCCATTAAGCATTATTTTAAAATGTTTCCCTTGCTTCCTTTCCTACTCAGTGCATTTCCCATCTCCTGCTCATCAGATAAACCCCTATTTATAACTTACCTTCTTTGGATACCTTTCCTAATATCAAAAAGTGAGGAAAGCACTTTTAGCACTTTGTTTCAAAAGATGTGTGTTTAATGGTTTCCCTGAACTTGTTTCATGTTGACTTTAAAGAAAAAAAAGTGTCTTCTACTTCTTCAAATATTCCTTATAAATATCTCACTTACTGTTATGAGGACACAGCACCCCCTTGGCAGTCCTTGGTACATTGATAAAATAGTTTAAATAAACATACTCAGAAGGGAACTTGAAGACAATTTATTAGGGTTAAAGGGACCAAACCGCCAGCAAAATGGAAATCTAACCAACTGTTTGCAGAAGGGAAAAAAGAGAGTCACAGCATCAGTAGAGAGCTTGTGAACAAATACAAGCATCTTTCAGGACAAGGTGGAAGCATGAGAAATGGAAGAGACATGTGCATGAAGTGGGCACTGGGGGATGGGAAAGAGACATATGCCTAGGCTTTACATTATTTATATTGAAGAGGCAACAAAATCCTTCTCCTCTGGCATCAGGATGTATGGCTTGTGTACAAAAGTATCACTTCATTGTTCTAGGTTAAGCATAAATATTTAACCTTAGCATCGTTTAGCATGACTTTGCTGTCAGCTCTCTGTGTCCTAGAACTCATAGTGTATTTAAGGTTGGAATGAGTGACAGGTGACCATGTGTTTCTGATAGTTTCTCCTTTGGCTTTGCCAGTCCTGATCAGAAAGGAAGAACTAACCATATTTACTGTAATCAGTTCATCCTTCAGCTCTGAAACAGATTAAAGTCCCTGGCAATGGTTTATCTTTGATCTTGCAGGTGGTTTCAAGGAGCCTATAGGTCTTCATCACTTACCGAAAGGTCAGTGCTGGATTGTTTTAAATCTAGCAACAGGTGAGTACATGAAAAATGACTTCTAAGCAGTTTGGGAGATTTTCCATTAAAGTATCTGAAATCTGCCTCTTGATTTCTTTAAAAGTAAAGTCCTATCTACCAATTATTATTATCCATCAATTACACTTGCCTCTGAAGAAACAGCCATACTGATATTCATGTGTCTCAAATGGTATCTGGAAACATGGTTGTATAGGACCTTTACATTCTCTTCATTCTTTCCTAAAGTTTCCTGTCAATTCCTCAGTTAATTAGTTAGTGTTCACATAGTGCTGTTGATTCTTGGGGTGGCAAGATGGCTCCATAGGTAAAGGTGCCTATTGCAAAGATCAGTAGTCTGAGTTAAATTCCTTCAACTCACATGGTAGAGTAAACCTACTCTCTCAAGTTGTTCAATGGCCTCCATGCATGTGCCATGGCAAGTGAGTATGTGCTTATGTGCACACGCGAGCGTGTACACACACACACACACACACACAATGTAATAAAGATTATTTTTGGTGGTCACATGGCAATGGTTTATGTCAGTGCCATCCTTATTTGCAATCATATCCAAAGAATATCATATCAATTGCTCTAGGTTTGTGTTTTCTATGGAACAGGAGTTCATGACTTCTTTCTTTGGCTCGTGTTTCTATGGTCCTCCACAATTCAGTTTCTTTAGAATAAAGCATTGAGAGTCATGTAACAAAACTTCTAGAGTCGTCAGACTGTGATGAAGAAGATAAATGCTAGACCTACCTAACTGAAATCACACATTATGTCTGCATACACATTTGATTTCACTATACAACTTTCATGTTTTAATAAAACGTTTATTAGCTTACTGGTTGTGATATATGGTAAAAATGCTCATAAATGTGTATATTATATGTGAGAAAGAAGAAGCCCCCAATAGTAATAGATAAATATCTATTAAAGCATAAAATTTGTCTCCATTACATGGCCTTTGAAGCTGTTGGAGCAGAACATATGGAAATTTTGCTGCTTAACTGTGAACCAGAGAAAGTAAAAGAGACAAAGGAAATCAAACCCCCATAGCACATAGAGAATGCTAAACCTCTACTGGAGTGAAAATTCAAATATTTTTGAATTATAGAATCATCACATGGTTATTTAAGGCAAATTCAATTCTGTGTATGCCTTTCCTACATAGTGCTTAATAAATAGGCCACGTAGTTAATAATAAAACATGAAGCTAATAAAAATGGTGTGTGTTAGAAAGTAAGTCACAAAATTATTTTATGAGAAGTATTTTTGAAAGTAAGCAAAATTAATAGAAATGATTCTAGAAGGCAGAATAAGAGCTGTGATTTATTCATGCAAGATTTTAATATGTATAGCTTTTATAAATGATCTCAGGGGTAAACTGAGACTGGTGGCTTATGTTTACTTCTCATTCTGCAGAAAGGATTATCTAGATTTTGGATTTACCTTCACCAAAGATCATTCTTTTCTTTGTCTCTCACGCATATGATTTTAGGCCTCCGTGCAGTAAGACAGTGCTCTTCATTGTGGCTTCTCAAATGTGGTGAGGCCAGACACATCACTAACAGTAGCTAGCGCACAGCCATCTGGCTCTCCCCATCAACACTCAACCGGCCCAGATTCTGTATCACTTTGGGGCTGTTGCTTAACATTCGGTTGAAATTCCAACTGATGAGGAGTTGCTGTTATTGCTTTGCTTTAAAGATAAACTTGAGCACCCCAGGCACCATCAGGAGCCTCACAGCTTCCAAATGCTGCTTGCTACCTGGCTCCAGTTGCTTCTCTATTCAGCAGACAATGTTTGCTGCTATTGACCCAAGCATCTTTGGAAGATGAGAAGAGAACACAAAATTGGCGTTGGTGCTAATACATGCTCGCATCAGCCATAGCTGGTTCAAATTTTGTTTGTTGTTTCTGTTATTTGTTTTAAAGGAACATTTACAGTCTCCATCCTCTCAAGCTGAGTAGCAGTTCTCATACTCAAGGGGCAGTCCAGCTCTTTCTCCCGATAGTCTTCTGATTGTTGCTGTTCCTCTTGACCCTGCTTTAGTTCCTTTTCTCCTTCTCCCCGTTTAATGCCCGTCCTTTCTCTCTTTTCATTAAAATTTTTTTCTTTCCTTTTGCATACCAACCCCTGTTCCCCCTCCCTCCCCGTTTCCTGCCCCCCCTCACTCCCTATCCCCTCCTCATAGGGGGTGTGGCCACCCTTGGGTAGTTAACTCAATCTGGCACACCAAGCTGGGGTCAGGACCTAGTCTTTACCCCTGCAAGACTGAGAAAGGCATCGCACCACAGGGAATGGGCTCTAAAAGGCCAGTTCCTGTACCTGAGATAAGTCCTAATTTTGAAGTTAGAGCAAATTTCAGTGGCCCTATGTTTTCATTTCTTTTGGGTTTTTCTTTCATACAATATATTTTGCTACTTTTTTTGCTCCCCTAACTCCTCCCAGATCCTCCCCATCTCCCTATCCAACCAAATTCAGTTGCTGTGCGTATATATCACTCAAAAGTGGACATTTTCACTAACCACTGCTGAAAAGCACATTTTATGGGTTTTGATACATCAAGGTGAGTTTTTCACCTACCCCAAAAGCAGGTCCACAAGTGATCTGAAAGTTATTTGTTTTGTCAATGTATGTTGGAGAACATGGTGCGTAAACATGCTCTTTCTCACTTCTTTGCTACTGCCATGGAGTATGAGCTTAGCAAGCTAGAGAGTGAGTCATGAATAGAAACATTGAGATGACTGACGTGTTCATCACAGTGGAAGGCACTCTAGATTGGCCAGCAGACAAATGAGTGAATAAAAACAGAAATTCAATTTCCTTTACTTCTAATTGTTACAATTACTGTTTACTTGTTAAACTGCTTTGGTGTGGTTTGATATGCAATACTATTGAATAATAATAGCTGATAGATAAACTTTCAGATAGAAAGAGGTTTTGGAAAGAGATTTTCTTGAAATTAAGCTATGAAATATGCCTTGACACATACTGCTTGAAGTAGAAGTGAGGGTATCCTACCCCCCAACGCAGGCCCACACAGCGTACATAATGGAGACCATTCATGAACTTTTACAGAAATCTCTCCAGTTTTGTAGACAGTGGACTAGAGTCTGTGTTCCACTTACTTGCAGGTTTGTAAGAGAGAGCCTGTGTCTCTTGTTCCAAGGCGCAAACACACATGGATCTGGGTAACAGACACGGTTTCACTGGTGATGAAGATTAAGGATGTTGGCTTTTCACATAGACAGAAGCTGGCATCTTGGAGACCTTTTCTATACTTCCCAATGTAATTACCTGGATCCCTATCCAGAGATTCTGAAGTATATTTCTTAAATTAGAGATAGGACTGAGAGCAACTATCAGTGGAGAACAGATGTAGTGTTATTCTCTTCACATAGTTTGTCACAGGAACATAGCTGATTGTTTTTATGAGGAAATGATGCAAAATCCTTAATACTCAAGAACATTAATAAATGAACCTGGCTATAATGAACGTATGACATGACTAATTTTCTGTGTTACATGTAAATCACACTTGTCTTCCTCCTCTTTCCATTGTTTCCACCCTCGCTTGGACCCAAGACTGGAAGCCAGATGGAGGAAAGAAAATAGAAGGAAAAGGTAGGGAGGCATAGTTTATTTATTTTTCTGGAAGCATGTAAAACACCTGTAGATGACCCATTCTAGGGAAATAGGGTAAAGTCTTATTGGGAATGAAGAGTAAAGTATTGATTAGCATAATTAAAATTCAAGTTTTTGATGTGGGGAGATGTGCATTTTGTTACTTACACTTTGTATAAGCTAGGAATAAGTTTTTAAAAATTCCTTAGTGACAGAGTTTTTAATTGGTGGGTGTAAAAATTCTCTCATTTTGAGGTAAGTAAATTCTAAAGCAGAAGAAGACAAAAGTAGGTGTAATTTCTTATTACTATAAAAATTTGCTTGACTAGCAATCTTTTTATGCACACAATAAATCATCATTGCTTTTTAAGGGATTGATGTATTAAGGCATATTCCTGATTCTAAAAGCACACTAACTTTGCATTCAAACATAGGAAGGATGTGAGGAATTTACAATGTCCTAGGATCTTTAATACCTACCAACTCACCACATGTTTTTGGTTTTTTGGGTTTTTTTTTTTTTGTGTGTGTGTGTGTGTGTGTACCTGGTATTTTCTAAGTTATAAGAATACTCTGTAAGACAAGATACACACAGTCCTTCTGAAATTTAACCCGTAGTCCAAAGAGGAGAGTGGCGTTAAATAAATAAAGACAAAGATAATTGTAGTTGTAGACTTCCTACACCTGCATAACTATAGAAAAATGCCTTGACATTATACCTGACATTATGCAAAAGATAAATATATTCACTGCCATATTAAAAGGTTACAAGATAAAAATGTAGAAAATGATAAGCTCCTAAGGGAAAAATTAAATCTCAACGATCAATCCAGGCTATTCAGAGAAGCCAATGTTAGAGGTGGCAACCACTAATTTACTAAACCAGCATAATAACTAACATCAATTGATAAAAAAAAAATTGTCCTTAAACTCATCAATAAATGTAGTCTTCACACCTCATCAAGGAAACTTCTCTTTGAAACAGACAGAGTCCAATATAGAAAACCACAACCAATCAATATGCAGAGTTATGGAGTCCCAGTGGATGTAAAGTATTTCCATACTTAAGGCTCAGGAAACAGTGGGTGGAAAGAGTGTAAGAGCCAGAGGATCAGGAAGTTTTCTGTGAGATTGTGTCTCCTAATGATTTCAGAAGCTACATCCATAAAGTCTCCCCAACATGATTGCCAAAATGTGAGCTGAACATGGACAACATGATGAGAATGTCAAAATGGATGGGGAATTCCCAGGAGGCCTCAACCCCACGAAGAACTACAGACAATGGAGGAAGACTGAGAGCAGGAAAGGTGGTCTTTCCCAGGGAAGAGCATGCCAACTGGTTGTCTAGTGCCAAATTGTCAACCCTGAAAACATAGACACAAGGAACTTTATACTAACTTAGCAGGTTATATATAGTAATATATTTATATTTTTTCTATTTCTCAGGCTAACATTTTATTATCTAATGTATACTGCAAAGTAAAAGTAGTATGTTGCTGTTTCTGCCAGACAATACTCATAATGCGAAGTAGGAAAACAACATTTCACTATGATTGGTCATAGAATAGTCTTATATTCTGAATACTTTCAGCTTGACTTTTACTTTATCAGGTAAAAGACACTTGAAAAAGTTCATGTTTATCTCTTAATTCATGTTTATTCCTTAAAGATGGTGTTGTAAATTATTATTAGATATTTTATTCACTAGACATAATTCTGAGATGTGTGGTATGACAGGGCACCAACACTGTTTAGTTTAGACATCGGTTGAACTCTTAGAGTTTATGCATACTACTGACAGTTTAGAGACAAATAGTTGTCTACACTTGAAGAAACTATAGAATATAATCTGAACCAGTATTTGCCAGTATAAAACTCTAATAGTAGCCAGTTGTATGAGAGTCTAGCTTCCCAAGCTATGCTCAAGGTCTTTTTTTATTTTCTAGTGTGCTTATGTGCACTCAAAAGTGTATGCATATGTATACACATACAACTCTACAACAAAAATATCTTATTTTATTAAATCAAATTGGCTTTTAGCATAGCATTTTTTTCAATAAGATCTCTTCTGCTTTAAACACAAGAAAAGCTGCTGACCTATTCTAGGCTTCAAATTTTGTACATTTTAAGTGATACACTCACAATCAGAGTAACAGGGCTATCAGACACATGGTTCTCTGATTTTTCTGTTAGGGACTAAATACCTGGTTAACTTTCACACTGCAAGACTTCATGATATATTGATACAATGGGCTACAAGTGGCAGAATGTGTTTTGCTTACAGCTTTGATATGGTACTGCACCCAAAACAGTCTATGTCCCCTTAAGAAAATATTCAGCCATCCATTCATTTTTCGATTCACTTTCACACAGACAACATACCTGGATATGCACAGGGCATGGAACATACAAATATGAATAGAACCAAAATGATCCCACTCACAAGAAAATAAGGAGGGAGGAGAGTTTTAAAACAACAACAACAATGTTAATAATAATAAAAAATAAAACATTAAGTATCTTTGAAAATGACATAAGTAATCATTGTTTTATAGTTACATATAATAAATACAAATTTATGGGTGTAGATGAAATTTAGAACAGGCTCCATGATCAGAACAGTATGGCATAAGTACATACAACTTTCTAGAACAGTTGGCTATGAGAGGGATGTGCAAAAGTATAATGATTGGGAGCATATTTAGAGTCAAAAGAATGTTCTTTCTAAAATAGGAGATATTTGATCATGCTTGTATGTTTCTGACAAATGCTGAGTTGATAGAAAAGGTTTAATGGATAATTGGTAGTGCATCATTTCTGCAAAAGCAGTGGGAATGGTCAGACAGATGCAAGTGAAGAAACATCCATTGCAGGACAAGAGATGTGTATGTGGGCAGGTCTATAGATTTTTCAGATAAAATGAAGACTGCCTTCCTAATGGCATCTTTTTCATTGAGAAGGTTAGAGAAAAAGAGAAGAAATAGGCTGATAGGAAGTTTGAGGAAAATGGAAGGTTTTGTTGTGATTAGGAAACAGAAGATCAATTGACTACACAAAAGGAAGAAAATGCAAAGTATGAGGACTCATTTAAGGCAATTGATGTTGATTGTGATTGACATGTGAGGATATACTAGTTCTGTTCTACAGGCATGAAGAAAGGTAAGAGTCGGGGCAATGGAATGTAACTGGAATACAACACATACCATGGTGTATATGACTTAGAGTGATGAAAAACTTAATGTATCTCTAATTTATATGAAGTCCCTCACACAAAACTTCAGTATCTATATAACTACAATATCACATTAGGTGGTAATATCAAAACTCTAGTTTCTTTTATTAACAGCAAATTATTTGTTGATATCTTATACATTCATTTATCACTTTTTTTCCCTAGTGGGTTTGTAACATGGCTTACCCTGCTGTGCTAGACTGATGCTTGTGCTCTTATGCCATACTATCTTGCTTGTGGATTCATTTGCTGAACATTTTTTAATGTATTTAGAGGTACATTTCTCTTTCTCTTTTCTTGGTTTATGAAATCTGTACAGCTGTTAACAGTCAAAATTTTCAAATTAATTAGTGCTTCATTTCATTGTTGTCTGTGTTAACAGCTTGGAGGACAAAGGATCTATGAATCATTTTCCCTTACTGGATACCACCAGAAAGTGTATAAGCAGTTGTTTTACTGTTTGTATCCTGTAGACTTGTGATACAGTAATCAAAATTCATCCATCTCTTGGCTGTTATTAAGAGAAAGAAGGCAATGAGTTCATCCTCACTATAATCATTAATGTTATGATCACATTAACATGAAAATAAAAGACTATGGGTTTCATTCCAAAGTCAAGTTAAGAAAAAAATGAATTATTTGTATAAATCAAAGTGTCTTTCTGTCAGGTTGTCCTTATTCCTAAGTCTTGGAAAATAAGGAGAAAGCTGCACTATAGGAGAGGAGAATGTACTTAAATGGTTGTGAGGCATTTACAGCATTAAGAAATACTGCCGCCGGGCATTGGTTGCGCACGCCTTTAATCCCAGCACTCAGGAGGCAGAGGCAGGCGGATCTCTGTGAGTTCGAGGCCAGCCTGGGCTACCAAGTGAGCTCCAGAAAAGGCGCAAAGCTACACAGAGAAACCCTGTCTCGAAAAATCAAAAAAAGAAAAAAAAATAAATACTGCCCTAAGATATAGTGAACAATTAGAAGCAATTATCATGTAGCCCTTACACCATGTCCCCTGAGACACTATTCTTGGATAAGCTTCCATAGGCAAAAGCTATTCAGAGTGTGTGCTAGAGAAAGTGTATTTCTCATCCATTAAATCCAAGAACAGCAGAGAGAGATGCTGTATCTTACACTGGCTTGGGCTGTGTGGCTTTAATACCCTGATGGAGATAGAAGCCTTTCTTCCATTGATATGATCATAGCTTGGGATCTAGGTGTCTCTTCTTGCTCTTTCCTTTATCTTTCCTAAACGGGAGAAGTGTATCTTCCAGCATGATCAACAGGTCAGATTCTCAGACTTATGCAGCTGGAAGTTTTCATGTCCCAGCCAGCCGGTGATCAGAACAAATCTCTCCCACTTGCATCCCCCAAGTAAACACACAGAGGCTTATATTAATTATAACTGCATGGTCATAGCTCAAGCCTTTTGCTAGCTAGCTTTTATATCTTAAATTAGCCCATAACTATTAATCTATGTATTGCCACATGTTCGGTGTCTTTATTTGCGTCCCATTAAATATTGCTCCTTGAGGAGTTTACTGGCGTCTCTCTTGCCTTCTTCCTGTCTCTCTCTTTGAATTTCCTGCCTGCCTCTAAGCTGTCTTGCCATAGGCCAAATGGCTTTATTTATCAACCAATCAGAGCAACACATATTTTCAGCATACAGAGAGACATTCCCCCATTAACTTACAACTGCAACTCTATGTTTTGAAGGGTTAATGGTTCCATGTCCTGATCCAACACATCACCACAGTTGAGTAACTTGAACAAGTGGCTGACTACTTTGCATGATGCTGTACAAAAAGCCATCTACCTCTTGGTGGGCAGACAGCAGAGTACAAATCTTGACAATGTTGGCCCTTACTTCCACCCCAGGTGGCAGAATTCATGAATGTATGAGAAACTATAGGCATCTTTTCCTGCTTAAAATCTTTGTAAACAATCTCTAAAGCCAGCCCTGGTTATTCATAGTAACCTGTACACCTGATTTACTAGCCATGTTCAAAGAGAAGCCTAGGCATCTCCACTGCACAGCATGAGCACCACTGGCAAGCATCATCAAAACTTTTGATGGTGGCTGTAGGAAGCAATAGTTTACAGACTGACAGTAGGAACTCATAGTTGAAAGATTGAAGTTGAGGTGGAGTGAGGGACCTACAAAACGAACAATAGTGGTTCTGCTCCTCTTTGTCATTATTTTAAAAAGAAAAAAAAACCTCCCCAAAGGAAACCAAATTTTAAATCTATGCATATATTTCATAAGTAAAATTTAATATTCAAAAACAAAAGAGAAGACCACATTTTGGTGAAGAATTAGAACAGAAGGTAGTTGTAATGGATACACTAAACATGCAACAGTGTAGGAAAGAAATGAAAAGGATTACAGGATTATAAACCAGCTATACATCCATAACAGCTCGGTGCTAGTGCTGTTTGAAAACACTTGTGTTATTCCAGCTGCCACCCTTGGGACCCTGAAAAAAGGCATGCATTGGTTTGAGTGTTGCTGGTCCCAGTTTCATTAGTAAATTTAACCTGTCAGGAAAACTGCCAGCCAAGTATGTGTGAACACTCCCATCTTTTCTTACTTTCTTCAGAAGCAAGCCCTAAATACAAGGAGACTTTTTCTGCTTCCTACTTCCCGGCTTCCCCAGGTCTCCATATTTCCACTGATCAGAGGTTGCTGACAGTAATATACTGAGAAAAATAATTTATTCTGTCCTGACTTGTCTATGAGCTACCAATAGGTTCATTCTCCTGGAATTTAAAACCATTTGAGGTTCAGTTATCAGAATTGTATAGATCTCAGGTGTGAAAAATCCTGTATGGACCACAGGAGTGTGATCTCTATCCATTGCCTAGAAATAATGAGAATGACCCATTTCTGGGACTGATGTCTGTGACTGTATATTATCAAAGAATCTTGTGACATGGATGCGAACTTGAGCCCAGAATCATGACTTTGAGTTCTGCTGCTTCTTGCTACTGCTTGGTGAAAAAATATTTTTTATTTTCAGACATGGACACCAACAGATAGCAAAGTAACATAAGGAGATGAATTTAGTCTCTGGCTAAGAGTTCAGCAAATCCACTTTCATCAGGTTCATTTCAGCTGTCTCAGAGCTTTGCAGCTGGCTAACCACATTTTATCTGGTACATGGTATACTTCCAAACAGTAAGCCTCAGAAAGTTAAAGGTAAGAAAAGTTTGAGAAAGCTAGATTTCTTCTTATTTCATTACATTTATTAAGTTCTGTTTGGTCCCTTTGACTTTCAATGTTGGAAGCATCACATCATTTCCTTGGGCTAAGCATGAGGTGCCTGATTTTTTTTTTAAGGTCAAAGTGCACCTGAATCTGGACTATACTGAATGTCTCTTTTTTTCATATATAGATAGTTCTAGATAATACATGCACAGTGTTACCCTCAGTACAACAAATAGAAGGATAAATTAGGACTTTGACAGATTGAGATAGGAAACATTCAAGCTGGGGGGTGGTGGTGGTGGTGGTGGTGGTGGTGGTCGTGGTGGTGGTGGAGGAGGAGGAGGAGGAGGAGGAGGAGGAGGACACGCCTTTAATCCCAGCACTCAGAAGACAGAAGCAGGCAGATCTCTGTGAGTTCAGGAACAGCTTGGTCTACACAATGAGTTCCATGACAGCCAGGGCTACACAAAGAAACCCTGTCTTGAGAAAAAAGATGTGTGTGTGTGTGTGTGTGTGTGTGTGTGTGTGTGTGTGTGTGTGTGTGTGAGAGAGAGAGAGAGAGAGAGAGAGAGAGAAACACTCACGCTTTTTTTGCCAACATATTTTAATGCCCTCAGTGACACTCTTAGTATCATGAAAAAAGTAACCATATGGGAAGAGATGACCACACCATGTCTTCATTCTATATGGAACAATGACTGATTTATTCATTCTTTATAATTTTAAAATCCACCATATGCCAGATGTGACATTAAATTGCCAGAGAAAGAAAAAATTGTATCTTATTCTTTAGTACTTAAATCACACTTAGCAAAAAAAATTAAGAAATTTATAGCAATATCTTATGCTTAAAAACTTCCATAATCGTTGTCCAATGTATGCTAGGAAAACAGAATTAGAGTATCTTTTTATTGAAATGTTATAACACTTCAACTCCATCCTCAAACTGCAGGACACCAAGAATAGAAGAATAAATTGTGCTCATATTCTCAAGAAGTTCATTAAGGTGAAACAGAATGAAGTCCCCAGCAATTAAATTCTTTTGTTTTTGTTTTTATTGAAAGAATTTTTTTCATACAATATATTCAGATAATGCTTTTCTCCTCCCAGATTCTCCCTACCTCCAACTCTAAACCCTTTTTTCTATATTTAAGAAACAAACAAGCAAACAAAAAGGTAAACAAACAAACAGAAAGAAACAGGATAACACACACACACACACACACACACAGCACACGCACAAGGAATTCTGTAGACTGCTACATTTTGGTTCATCATCACCAAGGCTTAATCAAAAAGTGTCTTGGTAGCAATTATCAGTTGAGGTAACCATGACTAAGGAAGTTATTTTTTAAGCCATGTATATCTTGTTATTGCAAGAAGCTTTTCTTCTGATAGCTTTAATATAGTGCATTTCCTGATAGATATATCTCTAGTTACTAACAGACAAAAGTCTACATTTCTTGGCTGGCAAGATGGCTTCCCAGGTAAAGGTGTTTACTTCCAACTCTGAGGACCTGAGTTACACCTCTTGGACCTAGGTGGTGGAAAGAGAGAACTGACTACTGAAAGTTGTCCTCTGATCCCCAATAATTAAATTTGATAATTTTTACAAAAAATCTACATTTTGCCATAAAATAGACTTTAGCTACTAAAATAAAAGAAAATGTGTACCATTTGTGATTTTGCTGCTGCTCTATATTATAGAGCAGTTGGTTTTGTCTTCCTTGAGGAAGAGTCAGATACTATGCTCCTCTACCCCTTCCCTTTGTGAAGGCAGATGTTCCTTCTTATTCTTCATTGTTCTATTTCTGTTGGGTTATAGCAACTTCATCCTTCATGTATCATCAATTGATATGATTGTAGGTATATGTCTTCACTCTTTCCCCTGATTTTGATTCCCTCCTTGCAAACAACATGAGAAGCAGATTGATGTTGTAGTTACAGGGTTTCTCTTTCTTTTCAGAATCATGCTCCTTTTGACAGTCACTAGGAATTTGGGAAGAAAACATGCTGGGCAGCCTGAAGATGGCTGATACTTTGAATGAGTTGAAATGAAAGTGACAGATCACTGCTTTTTCTTGTCACAGTTGCTGATCTCTAGAGGGACCAAGGAGCCTAAGAAAAAGGCAAGCCCTTCTTAGCGACCATTATCACCCATTTTCTGCACATGTAGCAAGAATGTTTGTGGATCAAATGAGGTGCACTGACTATCTATTTATCTACCATCTAATCTATCTATCATCTACTATTACTTCCCTATATTCTCTAGTACTCCTTAAGAAACACAATTACCATTCATCTCCAAAGAACACAGGAAAACCAATGCATTTCTCTGATATTTATTATGATTTTATTTTACCACTTTCTCTCAAAATTTTTAGAATTTATATTTAATCTGTGATTAATACTTTATAATTTGAATAGTAACAATCCCTCATAAAATAAACACTGAATAATTTTATGTTACATGCCATGTATTTCCCGGTTTAAGAATATTTTGTCAGGGATTATGATAATGTGGTTATTAAGCTGATGCACTTATTAGCCAGGATATTAAATTTTCACACTTTTACTACTGTCTTGGTTCTTCAATGCTTATGCATAATTTAAGTATTGGTTCCTAAGTAGTCTCCTGGGGAAAGACTGACCACATTTGGTTTGCTAGCTCTGAGATTATGACTGGGACTTAAACCTTAAGAAGCTTAGGTAAAGAACAAAGTCCTAAGTGTCATCAGTACAACGAGTCTCATAGGAAAGTAATTTTTCTGTTTCTAGGAGAACAGTGTTGTCCTGACTGCACTGTGCTGTGACATCTCAGGCTATTAACTTCAGCTTACTGGCCATGAAACCCAATGAACAATCACTCATCAATGATCACTATGGCCTTTAAGACCAGCTACAGAAATTAGGCTTGAGTTTGATTATTTCACAGGTTCCTGCTTTGGTTCTTGCCCAGCCATCTGGAACCTTCTGTTCATTTTCTCTGGGTTTCTTTGCCATAAATTGTAGCTAATATCACCTTGCATCTTATAATTCTGGGCTCTGAGCAGTTATCCTTAGCCCAGCATCCTCTGGATCCGCATTCACCAGGATATCTTCACACCGACTGTGGTAAGCAAAAGGTCCAGTTCCTTCCTCTTGGATTTGGTTGCTTTCCCCCACATTTGGCCTACTCCAAAGATGAGCTCAGACAATTTCTCTAGTCTATATTAGAGTGGACTCTAATCGGGTGTCAAAGATTCTAGAAGCAAAGGTGGTAGCCGCAAGTTTCTTGAGGCCTGGCGTCAGAGCTTTGCCTCCTTGAGGAAGGCTACAAACTTGTTTTCAGTTTAAAATTTTTTCTGCTGTGTTCTGTAGCTCAGTCTTTCAACTTCTGGAGTTCTTAGTTAAAACTAAAAGCAACAGTGAAGTGAGACTGAATTGGAGCAACTTCCAACTCCCTGTGTTCCATTTCCCAAAAGAATGATATACTAGTTAAGGGTCAGGGAAATCAGCACAAATGTGGAGGTCATACCAGATCACAACCCTCAAAGATCCTGAAGCTTTTATAAAAATAATTTATTTATTCTTATTTTATGTACATTGGTGTTTTGCATGCATGTATATCTGTGAGTTTTATGGAGCCAGAAGCCATGGGAAAGAGGAGGCATGGGATTGGAGAAGCCCTGAGTGCTAAATTTGACTAAAGAAAAGTATCTTTAATGTTTCCAATATTTTCCAAGTAACCAGGCCTCTTCAGAGCAGTATAAAGAAGACTTTGGCTTTAGCCAAAGGACCCAGATAGAGACCTAGAAGTCAAGGTATATAAATAAGGAGTAAAACCATGTATAAAAATTTAACAAGCCAGAGAACTTAGAGCCTTGTTAGGTTTCCTAACTACATTTTTGTAACTACTACTTCCTTTCTACATTTTTCCTTCTTCCCTCTTAATCTTCCATCCTTCTTTCCTGTTTTTTATTCAGATTTTCAAGGTATAGTTTGTGTATAATAAAGTTTACTCACTTTAATGGTGTAGTTGGTGAAATACTGTCATTGTAAACAGTTATGTAATTCTTATCTCTATAAGGAAAATGGACAATCAGAGCAGGGCAATGGTTTCTTTAAGCAACCTTTGCAGGTAACTCCCTCTCTTAATTCCTGGACGTCAGTAAGTATTGAGTCTCTTGTATTATTATAACTTTGTTTTTTTCTGGATTTAGTATAAACATTATCATGCAATGTAGTCTTATGTTTCTAACTTATTATATGGATAATAGTGTTTTAAATGTTCATCCTTATGGTTACATCCATCAATATTTTATATCTTTCCATTGTGAACATTCCTAATATGGATATACCACATTTGTTTATATGTTGGTTCGGTGATATATAATTGGCTATTTCCATTTTGGCTACTGTCAATAAAATCCACATAAACTTTGGCATCTAGGTATGTGTGAATATTTTTATGTATAGCTAAGAATGGGGGTGTGGAGTCAATGACAAGTACATGCACCAAGTGTTTATCTTTGAGGAATCCACCAATGTGTTTTTGCAAGGGTCCTTATCTACATTATTCAACTCCACTAGAAATGTCTAATAATGCTAACCTTGTGAATACTTCTCAACCCTTACTAGTGTATAGATCTCTTGCCCACTAACACACACACACACAAGCACACACACACACACACACACACACACACACACACACACACACACAAAACCACACAAAAATATCTTGAGGTATTTCTTTATAATATTTTATTACATGGGCTCTTTACATATTTTGCTTAAGAGTTCTTTAGATAAATATTTTACAAATATTTTCTCATTACAGCTGACTTTGTGTTTCTATGTTGTTAATTGTGTCTATAATAGAACAAAACCCCTGAGCTGGGGAGATAGTTCAGTGGTAGAGCATATGGAAGTCTCCTGCTTCAATTCCCCAGCATTCCCAAAATAAATGTCTTTACTTTTGGCAATGTTCACCATGTCTTTCTGTCTGCTTGGTGATTGTTTACAGTTCATTGAAGAAACCTTTCCTAATACATTGTTATAAAGAATTTCTCTGCATGCTCCTAGCCCTTTTACCATTTGAGCTCTTTCTGCTAAGTGCATGATTCATTAGATTTAAATTTTGTGCATAGGAAAAATTGATAGTTAAGGATCAATTTTTCATGGCTATAATATTTTATTTATGAAAAAAATCTGCGGCTTTTCCAGTATGCATTTCTGAAAAGGGTGCAATTTTCCACAGAATTGCCTAATTATTTCTGTCTAAACTCAAGTGAGCTATATGTATGACTCTGCTTCTAACTCTCTATTCTGTTCCATCGCTGCACATTCCTATCACAATTCCAGTAGCTCTCCTGAATAATATTGCTGCATATTATATGTTGAAATTGTTGAACATCATTGTTCTTTGCAAAAATGGTTTGGTTGTTCTGTTCCTTTCACCTGTCCTTGAAAACTTCTGAGTTTGCTTTCCAGTTTCTTAAAAGGAATCACACGGATTTTGATTGCAATTTCATTGAATCATTGATTAACTAGGAAGCCTTTTAACTATGTTAACTCTTTCTGATAACAAATGGTATCTTCCCAGTTTCTCCAAGTGACAGTCATGCCTTAAGTTTGTGGCATGCATACATTATTGTGTCTGTAAGCTGCTTTTGGCCTCTTGGCTATACTTCCCTGAGCTCTTAAACAGTTCTTTTGCTAAAGTCAAATGCTTTAGGTTTTAGCTGTGGTGGCACAACATTCTTGGTACCATATTTTACTCATTTTATCTCTTTAAATAGGAAAGCACTCTACTTTGAGTGACTTCAAATAGCAAACATTTACCTGCATTTCTTTGAGTGACTACTTTGGGCTGCACTTCCCCTGCATGGTCCTTCTAGCATTAGCTGGAATCTCACAGATGGTTATCCATCCACCTGGTAGGCTTAATCATGTGAGGATGCTGTAACATGATTGTCAGTTGGCAGTGGTTGACAATGTGGCCACACTGTTGTCTCTAATTGATGGTCTGGATGCTTCATATCATAACAGTTGCATCAAAGACAGGGAACAGAGCCAGCAATTCCTCCTGAGGCCTACACTTAGAAGTCCTCAAATAAATCTATTACAGTCCGTTTATTAAAATAAGAGGCCATAAAGATTCCAGTTGTAGGTTGAGCTAGATTCTGACTCTCAATTAAAGGACCAAGAAAGCACAAAGATAAGTTTCAAAGAATTTAGCACAAAAGTGAGGAGAATTATTGTAGTTAAAAGTGCCAACAATCCGTTAAAGATGCTTGACAATTTTTATTGTTATATGGAAATTAGGCTACTACTAAAGTATCTGAACTATAAATAGTGAGACTTCATTATCTAGTCACTATGAATCATATTAGATTTGATTAATAAAATTGATAGTGAAATAGTAGTTTCAATGCTAGGTGACATATTTCTTCCTTAATACACTTCTATAAGATACATTGTTTACATTCCTGAGGAGCATGTCAACTACTTTACATTATTTTTTTTCTAAAATTTCCTTTCCACTTAAATCTTTTTCAAAGCCAAACACTTTCAAATTTTGTTGTATGGAATATTACATTCTAATATGTCTATGAATAGTCTTGGAGCATTGTTGGTATACAGTACAGTGAAAAGAATTCAGTGTGATATAAATAACATGCCATGCTATTCCCAGTACTGCAGGACTGTATTACTAGCCATTTTAGGGGCTGAGGAAGAAGAATATATTGAGTTCAAGGCCTGCCTGACTTAAAGAACATATTCAAGGTCAGGTTGGATAAGACACTGCCTCAAAATAGACAGGAAACTAAGAGGGTTGAGGGACGATGGTGATGTAGCTTAGTGGTAGAATAGTTACCTAGTGTACTTGGGCTTTATAATTAATCTCTGATACTGGGATTCAGGGAGGTAGGAAAAGAAAAACTAACATCTTAAAACACATAGAGTATACTTTATTGGAAAAAACTATTCAAACACAATCTGCATGTTTACATGAAAATTGTTATCAATGTACTGAATTTGGTAATTTAGAAAAATCTAAGGTCTGAAAAATAAACTAGACTATATAAACAAGACCTAAATAAATAAACTTAAATGGTTTATTAATCAAAATATTTCTGTCAAGAACATGGCTCTTAAAATGACATGATTTGTGCCTGGAGAGATGGCTCAGTAGTGAAGAACACTTGTTGCTCTTGTGGAGGCCCTGGTTTGGGTTCTCAGTAGCCACATAGTGTCCCACAACTACTGTAAACATGTGCCCGGGTAACTGATGCCCTCTACTAACTTCTATAGGTGCTGGGCACACATATGATGTGCATGCATCCATGCAGACAAAACACTCATACACATAAAATAGAATGGATATTTTAAAAGTTTTTAAAAGATTGTATGATTCATCATCATTGTCCCATACTTGACTCAATGTGGAATGTGTTTTGTGCTCTGTAGTAAAAGATTCTGATTTTCTGCCCATGTTTTGTAGCTACCTTCTCTGAATTGAAACAATGTCCCATGTTGGGAAGGGTGGGGCTTATAAGACTCAGGAAGTGAAGCCAAAAGACTTTGGAAGCTCAGAAAATTACAAGATCCGCAGTGGCATCCCTTAGGTCACATAAGCAGTAAAGAATTGCGGCTTTGGTGGCGCTGCCTCCAAGTTGTTCATGAAGCTCTGGAGATTCAGCTTTCATAATTGATCTGTGCTGTAGTAGGCTTGTCTTGGTGCAGTTACCACCAACTGGTGGTCCTATGGTCCTCTAAGTGTTCTTTCATCCATATTCTTATAAATAACCCCAGTAAACTCACTACTTCACCAAGATTAGACCCGACAGGAGTCATTTCTTGGGTCTGTCTTCGGTACCTTATCTGGAGTCATTTGTTTATGTCTCCCCAGGAATACTCTCATCTTTTATTGTATACCTATAATAATCCCCAACAAATATGGGAAAGAGAAGATAGTGGCTTATCTGTTTGTTGATTTGTCTTAAACTACCTATAACCAGAACTATCCTCCTATTGATTCTTTAGGGTTGGTTCCTTTCCTTCCCTCCTTCCTTTCCTACCTTCTCTTCTCTTCTCTTCTCTTCTCTCCTCCTCCTCTTCTTCTTCTCTCTCCTTTTCTTCCTTCCTTCCTTCCTTCCTTCCTTCCTTCCTTCCTTCCTTCCTTCCTTCCTT